>JBCAUA010377290.1:2094-33895 GCA_038406235.1 Peronia verruculata | reverse complement strand
CAATACTTTCAATAACAACACTGTTTCTGCTGATTATTTTTAGAAAACAACTTTATTCTCTGTTTTTATTGATATACGGTACTGTACAAAATCTCTACCAATGGCGGTAATTTTTAGGTCGCCAGCCGGGCGAGTGGTGCCGTAAATCGAGTTCACCAGACACTATTTTTAGGGGCCACTGGCGAGTTGGCGAACGTTAAATCTCAGGCCTGCATGTTAATGATCTGGATTATTTGATGCTTTGCCTTTAAAAAAAAAAAAAAACATACACAGAATAAAACCTAGTCAATCAAATCTTCTATGAATGCATTTAGTTTATTATTTTGTATTCCCAAGGAATATATTGACTTACAGTCGGTTATGCCTAACGCTGCTCTTCCAAGGCGATTATCAGTTCTATAAAGAATTTCAGGGTCACGAAGCATTTCAAATTCAATAGTCATCATCAACGTACATAATTATAATAACGATCTCTTTACATTCATTGATAAGAAATACAGAACTTTTTTCAACAGACATCACATCTACACCACAATGCTGACAGTCATATACGCATAGATATATTTACTTTCATATGCTTACTTCCGGAAAGAACTATAGAGTATACCAGCAGTGACTTACTCAGATAGCTATATCCTTCAATACATAGTACCAAATAATTGAATCTGATATATTTTCAAATATTTCAGTGCCATATTTATTACTGTCTTGTTGTTGTTTTTTATTAAAATGTATAAATTATTGTCACTTCATATTAAATCTAGAATGGCATCCTCTGTTTTCAACTTGTCAACTTGCCAAACTTAAGTTCTCAGCAACCAAACATTTCTTGGAAAGCATGTCTAAAATAACTCTGAAAGTTTTCTATTTCTTGAGTTCTGTCAAGATTTTTCTGACAGAAATAATAAAAAAAAATATTTTGAGTGGATCAGTCTGCTACGGTCCTTCCTCACATTAATGTGCTGGTGGCTGTTGCTGCTGCGGCTCTGTCTTACAATGCACCTGATTGAAAAGTCGATCCTTAATCACCTGGGACATCAATCCATGCAGCACCTCCATTGTCGTTTTGCACCTGAAATGGAAGGGAATTGATAACCTTCAAACATATGTACAATTCTAGCACACCGGAAAAAAATAAATTTCTTGCTATTGTTGGTTATGTCAAAACAAATACTGAATAGTTAAGACGTCAAATTATATGCACGGATTTTCCTCTGACACCCCCCCCCCCCCCCATCATGGTGCTGTCCGGTTGCGTACGACACTTAACAAGCTAGGGTTGTCATGTTTGCTAGAAGTTGTCATTGTTTTGAGAGAAGTTTTGCAAATCTTCACAAGATCTTGGGACGGGCCTATAAAATTATACAATTATTGGAAATTCCAAGAACTAAAAAGCTCCCACAGGAAGTGCCGTCATCATAATCATCAAGTGTTATCACATTAGATCTAGATCACGAACGGCTGCCCTCTTACACTAGTCTCTCAAAGATCATGGGCACATTTGTTGTTGTCGGTCCTCTGATGTGCTGATTTTCTATCAACAACTTTCACGCGACCACTCGACTCCATTTTGTCGGGTGTGAGGAATTAAGCACTATGAACTTCGATCTCGATCTTCAAACAGCCGCCGAACAACAGTCCGACTAAAATCCGCAGTATTTATGATGATAACTCTTTTGTACTTCCGGTTCATTGTCGTCATCGTGCGAAATTTGTTTCGCAAATTATTATAAAACTGCAACTGTCTTGTGGATTCAGTAAAAGTCAGCAGTTGATCAGCCAAAAGCAGGAAAGTCGGTGACGACCAAAAAGTCGGAATTCCAACTAAAGTCAGAAGTTTGACATCCCTGTATAAGACTGAAAAAGCTTTGAGGTGCCATTGTCACTGCACGTAATTTAGGAGCCAGAAAAAATATAGCTTGGGTATTTATTGTATTCAATTCACTAGGTCTGATATCGAGATGTTTCTCTAGGAACCACAAGATGTTTCTCTAGGAACCACAAACAAGGAACATTTCAAGAGAAAAAAAAAGTGTTACATATCTATATTATGTCAATAAATTTGGTAAATAAAAATAAAATTATTAGTAAGACATACCCATCTTTGGTAGCTTTTGTCAATTTGTCTTCTGTCTTCTTGTCCTGAGCATCAGTGCCAATGAGGCCGCCTCTGCCCAGCTGGGATTCTGACTGCTCTAGCTTGTCTGACAAGTCAAACACCATTCCGGTTGTGTAGTCTGCATTCTGGAATATAAGAGAGAAACGTTGCAATACATCACAACTTTATAAACTGATTAGACTTTGTTCCAAGGGAATTCTTCATTTTCAACAGAAAACAGAATGGGGTAAAAAAACAAAAACATTCTTTGAATATCTGATAAATGAAAGAACATGATAAACATGTATCCATTATTTGTTTTCATTGATATCTACAGTGAAATAGGATTCCGCATGTCACTAAGGTAGGAAAAATGGCTCCTATTGATGTTTTCAATTCATGAGTAAAGATTACCACTCTAAATCAAAAGTAAAGCTTATAGTTCAGATAAGGATTGCAAGATAGAGTAGAGTATATTTTAAGAATACTAATTAGATCTATGCATGGATGAATAGAAATAGTTAAATTTTCCACATATAAACAATCAAGTTTTTGTTTTCAGTTTCACCACCAGATTAGATCCAACAAAAAAAAAAAAAATTTAAAATGTATACACAAAAGAGAAAAAGAACATTTTTTCAATACTTTTTCATTATGTTATACCTAGTCTTACCTATGTTCTTAAAGACACACTGGCATTTATCATGCTCAAACTTAACTTATAAAAAAAAAATATGCTATTGTCCGGAACTGTAATTCAGCCTCCTAAAAAGCAAATAACAATTTCCATTGGCAACAGAGAGTAAAGCCATAGTGACATACCGTGAGTAGGCTTGATGAACTGAGGGTATTCACCCAGTACTTATTCCACAGCGATTCAAGCAATTTTCTGTCCATGGCAGATTTGAAGTATGACATATCCAGCGGGTAATAACTGTAGAAAAGGATGAAACATTTGATTGCATTCATTTCCAGAGTCCCATAAAAGAGTGCAACAACAAAATAGCAGCAGAACATTTGAAATAATAGCAGAACATTTGTTACAAATACAGATTTCCTTTCTTTCTATTCTCATTTTTTTTTTGTTTATTTAGTTATATTTTTTTCAAATTCAAACTGTACTTCAGCTGAAAAATCCTCATATGACCATAATCTAGCAGTGTTCCATTACCACTTAAAAACAACGACAACCAACACTGCTGCTATTTAAATGACATCTAGCTACATAATAAACACTGATGGCCACAGAAGTGTATCACAAATGTAGCAAACACACAAAACTGCACTATTCAAATCTTATGGGCGTAAATTATAAGCAGACATAGTCCAAATTAATTCCAAAGTCCACTCTTGATATTGGAGCAATCTTAACATAAGCTAATGCCTTCATGGAATTACCAAAATGAACTATCAAAAAAATAAATCATGATCTGACAGAATCATTTCTCACACGACATCTAACATTTTTCCTCCAGCAACTAGCAAGCACAAAATAAATCACAGTGACTAGTTAATATGAAAAACATATATCACTGACACACGAATAACAAACTTATCGTGAGCTCAGTTCTCTGTTGCTCTATCTCCATTTTTTGGATTTTGGGCAAACTGATGTTTTATATTTAGCACATAGGAGATAGGGCGAAATGATTTTCTAAATCTACCTATTCGGGCAAGTGATCCACGAAATAATTAAATTAAATGGTAGATTTACAAACAACGAAAAAAAAAAACGAACAATTTCTGTTTACTATACATAAAGTAAGCAGTTGGTTAACATGATGATGCGCGTTATAATGTAGTTACGGGGAGACTGTCATCTTCTGTCCAATGACGTACGCGTAAAGACATGTATTCGTTAGCTAGGCAGGTCGTCGGCATTCGCCCAGACTTTTGAGTGGAAGATGCCAGAATGAATCTAGATCTACATCGTTTAGATCATGGTCGGCAACATGCGGAAAGGAACGACAAGAGCGATCATGGACCAAGCGATGATCACTGATCAGATCTTCAATGATGGGAGCACATGAACGACTTTTTATTGTGAGGGCGGGACAGGCAGAGTGAAACACATAACACTACATGTCCGGACTAGGCTACATCATGTACTGTTGGCGTACAGAGGCCTTAGCAACGGCGACAGGCAGGTACTGCTGCCCATAGCAACAGACAGGAGAACGCAGTTTTCTTGCCAGACTTTGAATGAAAACTCCAGCGGCATTCTGAATGATGTCAAAATGCGGAAAAACTAGTATAAAATATCCCAATTCTCCGAATGCAAGATTTTTTAGACAGCACACTCTGTGCACTGGTGAACACATGGCGCTTGGCTGTGATATGCATTATCTTTGGCCTACTGCTCATAGTAGGCCTACTAGATTAATATACTAGTGGACGGAGACCTCCATTTGGACATGGGCTTTCGGTTTCTCGGGGCTGATACTCGTGCATGATAGACTGCCAAGCAAAGGTGGTAATATGGGGGGATTTTGTTTAAAAACAGTGCAAAACCAGAGGTTGTAAGTCGTGTTTGAGGGGAAGTCGCTATTCCGGGGTAGTTTACATAGAGAAATATATCCGTCACTGAGAAAAAAGTCGCAACAGAGGGGAGGTCGTTCTAGAGGGGCTTGTTATCGAGGGGTTCCACTGTATATATAGATCTATATAGAGAGAGATCTATCAATCAAGAATAATTCTTATTTCTAGTCCTCTACTTCACCACGTTCCCTCACTGTTTTTAAACTATGCAAATTTTATAACTATTCTGTCAAAAAAATAAATCTGCATGTTCTTACATTTAAAATAATTATCCTCAAGTAATCAAAAATTTCTAAACATATTGATCTAGAGCAAATTATATAACCTATAAATATCACTAACTGCCATGGCATTAGATTAGCTCACAATGTTTTTTATTAACTTCCCAAACATTACGTTTTGTAGTCTCTCCAAACTAAATCTTTCCACTCTGGGTCCAGATCTGGTTTCTTGATCAATATCATAAAATAGTCTATTAGATGTAGAGTCTAGAGTAGATCTAGATCTAGATCTAGATCTAGCAGTTTATTGGGGTGGGTGTGCCAGTGCCAGCACAGATTTAAATCTAGATCTAGAGATCAGATTTTACAACTAGATATCTAGAGACAGATTCTAGAATACTAGACAGTCCAAAATCATTTTTATTGATCAGTGCTAATGGTAATTTGAAGGCTTTGGACTCGAGAGAGTGTAAGTGACACAGGATTCCCCCCACGTTACAACGGTTATGCTCTGACAAACGGAGTACTGAGTTACTGATGAACAGGTGACTTACAACCAAGATCACTGCTATAGTACTAGATCTAGGATCCTTTCTTTTCCCATAGTTCTCATTTCTTGTCCAAAGGGTTACACACAAGCCCTACAGAGGTGTTACTGTTGGATCAAGACAGTTCATCTCCTGTAAATATCTGTATCACTACCAATCTACCATCAGTATCATAATCATGTCATCAATTGAAATTGTTTTATTTTTCTCACCTCGACACTTTGAGGAAGAAACATGCATTACTAGTAGAGTGTACTTGAAATATCAGCTAAGAATGACTTTATATTTTCATTCTCATCCTACCTGAGAAAACAATCGTTGTTTAAACAGCGGAATGGTAACTGTGCTATTATGACTTATAAACAATCAGTTATGTTGACACCAGATTTGGCCCGTCCCACAAATATGGCGATTACGTGACGTCATGTAATTTAAGTTACGGGAGATAACTGTGATTTATTTCGCATTAGAACTTCGTGAGCACCTTGAAATGAATATTTTTTTGATTATCGATATTTTATTTCAAGGCAAACTGATAGCGTGCTGAAATTTGATATCTTTATAAAACAGAAGAAGCCTGGGGGAAAAAATATTTAGCTTCGATTCACACTTCACTTCTTTTTAATGACCAGAACATTTACGAAATAACCGTGTCTGGGCGATCTCGTTACCCGTAAGTAGACCCAAACAAACATAATTTTTAGATTAGCCTAGATGAGTCTGGTCAAAAACACAAATATAACTGTACATGTATAAATGAATTTATTGCAACAATAGAGTATGATATTGCTTTCATTTCTGTCGATCAGTGTCAACTGGGGACAACCAGAGACATTAATAATAAGTCAGTGACTCACTAGTTCGTAGTATTAGTGGTTTATTTGATGCCGCGATTTATTTCTTCAAAGGTGAGAAAGTCACAGAGGAAACCTTCTCATGTGAAAAATATGTATTTGGATAGCTACACTCACTGGCATTATCTTTACCAGATAGCTATATAAACCCACTTTGATAAAAAAAAAAAAAAACTCTATTGTTCTTGATCATACTTGAGCACACAAAATTACAAATGAAAATCGTCGACCTCAGGTTCACGGAAAGCAAAAAAATCAACGAGAGTGAAAAAAAGGGCAGACTCAACAATTCAGAACCTGCGTTGTCTGCTGTGCATAAACAAACGGGGGAAAAAAAAGGAAAACAACAACAATAGAATCTTCACACATAAATGAATCATCGCCATGACAAAAATAAACTCACTGTTCTATGAAAATATATAGATATATAGGAGTAAGAATGTGCTTTTAAAAAGATTAATTAGTCATCATAATCTCATTAAAAACAAAAACAAAACACACTTACGCACACACAAAAATGTTATAAAATAAACTCAAAAAAGTATTCATACGTCTCAGATATTTTTAGAATTATATGAAAACAAGGTCATGTTATATCAAGAAAATAATTTGCAGTGAGTGAAGGTGAGAGGTAAAAACAAAAAAGGGTCTACATTTCACTATGACTCTTGTGATTTTAATGTTTGGATTTGAACTGAAGCACAAATCATTTATTTCATCTTCATAAGTCTCCTCCCTTTCCCTTTTAGTGAGTGCATCAACATATCACGACTATGTAGAGAATACTTTTACTATAATACTTGTCGTCCTGGACCAAAAGTATCACATAATGACACCCCCAATCATTTTACATCCTTGAATGTTCATATAAACAATGGTGACCTTCGTTAGACAAGCACAACTCTAATAACAATGTATTATTATGTATTCTTTCAGTTTGAATAACGCCTTCGTCTTCACGACAGACTGAATTTAATTTACTTCTCTCTAGATTTTTAAATAGCTATTCACTGTAGCGTGATGGAATTCAACATGCTCTCAGATTTTATTGTCATGTATTGATCATTATTTCTGTTTTCTATCGCCCGTTAGCAACACAACCTGGTGCTGCTACAGGAACGTTGTGCAGTTTTGTAGTTTGTAGGCTACATTTCAGTCAGTGCTATAGACCAGATTACAAGTGACTGACATCTTGAGGCTATTTTAAACATTTTGCATTAGCCGAAACAGAGACATTGTTATGTGTAATGTTATGCATTGCAATTTTCAGTGAACATCTCAACCTTTTATAGATAATTATTTGTCTTTTTTTTTTTTTTAAAGCCTTTCAATCCTAAGAAAGTAGGATTATCTCGGCTTTTAGAAGTTGTCAATTTTTGCTGAGAAATTTTTGTGGGTAGAAATTTGGAATTTGGAAATTTTGCCCCCACAGCGGCACGCAGGCCTACTCTTCCAGCGATTTTGAACTGCCAAGGGTTCTTTAACGTGTGTAACGTACACACGGGACCTCCGAAATATATTCGCCCTTAGGCCCTATCTGAGAAGGCTAGACGTCAAGCTTCCCTACCCACAGGAAGCCAGGGACCGTTGAATCACTAAAAAAAATGCGGGTTTTCGATCTTCGTGCCCAGTCATCCCCCTATGCAGAACCTGTGAGCTGATCCCGGCCGCTCCATGAGCAGACGCCATAACCATTGAGCCACTGCTTCTAACAAATGTTTCGGAATTTATATTGAAAACTATGCAGTCAGCTGGGCGAAAACGATACCCACGTGTATATTTGAAAAGAAACCTAAATTTCAGCCGTTCAGTAAAAGGAAGACATAAGCATTAGCTTAGAAAATATGTCCAGCTCTGAAAGTACATGTATGGCATTCTATCGCTTTTCTTGCTGCTAAGTTCCCCCATGTTTTTATTGCTGCTCCATCCTATTTTTGATTCATGCTTTTATTGCTGCCCCCCCCCCTCCCACGCAGTTGGCGTAATTTGAAGTCGTCTTAAACAATAAAAACATAAAAGCATTAGATCTATTGGATGTGTGATTTTTTTATTTTTTTTTACGCCCCACAACATTGAAAAGCCTAGTAAAATCAGATCGGATGAGGATGTGTTAGCCTATATAGTTCAGTTAGTTGCAGATAAATCCGCAATAAACTTCAAGTAGGAGAAATTGATTGACTTTTTCTGGTTTTCTTTCAGAGAAAAACAGAACCACAACAGATGCATTTCTGTTGTTTCCGTTTTGCTTTAGTCATCGTCAGGATGACTGTCAAATAGCTAGGCCCTATCAGTAGAGTCTAGTTGTGAATCGTTATTTCTAGGCCTAGTAGGAAATTCCATCTGAGAATTCATGTCAGACAGTTATTTTTGTCTTGTGTTTATTATTATTATTATTTTTGATGGTGTGGTGTTTTCCTTGGTATCTTTCAAAATTAAAGCAGAAAGGAAAGAAAGAAAGAAAGAAAGAAAGAAAAGAAAGAAAGAAAAAAAAGAAAGATGTTGCTGATATGTTTGACTCTTTGGGGACTGAGTTTTATGTAGAGTGGTATCATAGCCTAGCGGTTGGGCCATCGAACTTGGGATCTAAAGTTCTGGGTTCGAATCCTGACAGGTTGCGACACTTTGTCCCTGGGAAAGACAATGTACACACATTTTTTTACTCGACGTAGGTTTAAATGGATACCCGATTATGTAGATAGTGATTGATGAGAATATAAGCGCCGAGCAGTCAGCCGCTTTGTTGCTTTCCAGGAAGCTGAGAACGTTTATGAGTGTCTTCTTTGGGTCTGTAGGGGAAATAGCAGATTGTAAAGCGCATAGAGCCTGTACTGTACGAAGATAAGTGTTATATAAATACATGTACTCTCTATTATTATTAAGAAATCCCTATTATTTATTATCTCCCATACAGAAGTACCTTGGGGAAGACGCCTGGGTAATCGATGACATGCCTCGGTACTCGATATCACCAGGACAGTCCATATCGTTGGGCCGACGAAACCAACGACGGAAAACGCTGAAACTAGATCTAGATCTCAATGGTAAGGTTGATATTCATAGGTACTTCAACCCATGTGCTATCACTCCTTTTGTGCAGGGTAAAGAAGAATTAGGCTACAGTGACTTATTAAAAATTGACTTCTAAGGCGGAGGCAAGTGTAGTTTGTCTCTGTTATGATTGAAGAGTGACCTCACCGACTAATTTCGAGAATCTGTTCAAGAAATATAGAGTCTAGATCTAGATTTAGATCTCGAAATTAGATAATCTCGCAGTTATGGATGATTTTTATGAAAGGGAGCTGAATGGAATTTCGTCAGTAGATCCTGATGCATCCAGTGAAACAATGACATTGGGTACGCTATCTCCATCACAAGACGACCAGCTTGAGGCGGTAGATCTATTAGGACTGTCACCAGAATCTCTGTCGCCGTCCTATTACCTTTCAGATGAACTTTTTCAAGTTTCTGTGGGTAATGAAGTTTTGGTCTCAGGGAATGAACCCAGCATCTCAGCATCAGATCCCATGACTTTCATTTGTGCTAATGATAATAAATCTACCAGTTTTCCTCCATCCTCTAGTTACACAACATCAGATTGTAAACCAGTGCTGGTTGGCAATGAAGATAATGTAATGTCACCCATAAATCAGAATGACTTTCATGAGGACAGTGAAAGAGATGAACTATTTTTGCATAACAGGAATAGCAATAATAACTCATATTTTCAAACCCATGTTGGAAATCGGCGCTCTTATTCACAGGGGAACAGTTTTTCTAAAAATGCAATAGCAGCCAGGGAAAATCGTGTGAAAAAGAAAAAGTACATTGTATCACTGGAGGAAGCAGTGAAAACTTTAAGAGCTGAAAATACAAAACTGATAAAAGAGGTGGAACAGAACAAAAAGTCTGTGAAAGATCTTGGAAGAGAGGTGACATACTTGAAAAATGTCATTGCAAATCAGTCTACACTTTCAGCAATCTTGAAAAATGTAAGTAAAACTCCAGGTATAAAGCTGTCAACTTCCTTCAACTGCTCACCACAAACAAGTGCTAAATGCCTCAAAAGAAAACAGCCTGTGGGTGAAGCTTCTACCAGTAGTGCTTGTGTTCAGGATGATTCTGATGATTTTTCCGAGTCTGTTGTTCAGTCAAATTGTTCCATAAATAGATCTAGTCAAAGAATAACACGACAAAGAAAGAAAATGCAGGATGCTCTCACAGAATCCAGGTCACAAAAGGAAGAGCATCAGGAAAATTATGATGTGGATGTCGAAGGTTCAGATATTTCGGACACGTTGTCAAGGGTTGCGTTTTCGTCGGTAGGAACTGACACTGTTGATGCTAGTGATGAAGAAGGAGGGGTCTGTTTACATGTTTCAGGGACAAATGTTTCCTTAGAGTTTTGTTCTTTCTGTAACAGCAGTGCACGCTCAGGAAGCTTGTTTGATCATTCTTATGTGAAAATTAAAAACAGCTCCTCTAAAGTTTGAAGTAGATTTGATCTTAAGATTATTCAAAGCTGTCATTAAATGCATTATATTCATTCAGTAGCTAGTGAAATTTACTGCTGAATGATAGATTTGTCAGTCTATGGTATAAATGCACTCATTTGGTTCTTTTGTTACATTACCATGATGTAAAGCTTACTTCGTCAAAATATATTATATCAAGTTTGGTGAAAACATGAAATGATCTGGTAATGACATGTTTGGAAAAAATGTATTTTGTATGAAAATAATGTGAATGTTCAAGTACATTTCTGATTTATATGCATTGTATACGTAGTAGTAGTAGTATCAGTACATTACTTTCATGAGAGATGAATTTATCGTGATTGACATCATTTGTTAAAAATGTTACTGTACTTATAGAATTGTTTCCATGCACATCATGTCATGCCTTTGAGTAAACAAGTTTATCTGCAATTTCAGCTCTCACTGGACTACTGGACTAACTGTTCACAGTCATGACTGTAAAGAATCATGCTTGGGCATGGTTGACTCTTAGGATGAATTCTGCAAATTATTCAATGGTCCGTTAATTTTATCAGCAGTTTGTTGTTCCGTCTTGTTTTGTCCTGTCATGATTGCTTGTCAGTGTTTGATCAAAATATCATATAATTTATAAATACTCGTTTTATACATACGTATATTGACTGTGTTCTGTTTCAAGTCAAAATTATCAGTGCAAAGTAATTTCAATTTTATGATGTGGCTGATAGCATTTACTTTACAAAAGATTCTCAAATTTTGTGAATACATGTGATTTGGTCTGCTGCAAAGTATTATTGATAGAGGAAAATGCTTTTACAGGCTTTGCAGACTACTTTCTATCACGGTGCCACTTTGCAAAGTTTACTGTTAAACAAATGTTGCACGTGTAACATCTTCCAAATCTTTTTGGTTTGATCATTTTTTTTTTTTTTTTTCAAGCAATCAGTGACCAGTTAGTAGTGCATGTAACAGGAAAAGTGCCATCTTGTTGATTGTAGACTAAGAATATTGATAGATGAGATATTGGTGATACTATTAAAAAAATTATTTGAAAATGATTTTAGTAAATTGCTCCATGTTTTTCTTTTGACAACAATAATTACATGTGCTTTTGCTTGAGTATCACCAGCAGAATCTGTTACAAAATATTTTCAAGAATCCTTTGTATTTCATGCAGAAAAACAAAAATTGGAAAATATATCAAATAATAAGGGTATATAGACATGAATCTATTGTGCAATATAAGCTGGTAGTTTCTTAAAGACTTTTCTTTTCTCTTACAGGTGATGTTCCAGATTTCCCTCAAACTGTCTGTTTATCAGACTTCCATGGTTGAGAAGCGATGAGTCTGTTTTATGAATAGAACAGATATTTATGTTTTTGTTTGTTTGTAACTGAAAGTTATGGCTATGGGGCTTCTCACAGACTTAATTATAGTACAGTCAATGGTGTTTAAATATTGACAGACCTGGGACTTCGATTTTGGGTAAATAGAGAGCTGAGTCTTCGAAAACAAGAAATGATTTTTGTTTGATCAGCAAGACCACATATTTATCTAGAGCAAAAATATCAAGATGCTGACCTTTAATTTTTGGATTCTGCTTAATTTTAATTAATGTATTCTTTGTTTATCTGAGTACTTTTGTTAAATTTGCAGTGTAGATACAGTCAATAACTTGGAAGTTGAATCTGCTGGAGTTGATATTTGGTGAACTATTTTTTTTTCTTCAGAACAAGTACAGCTATGGCTGAAACTCAGTGAAAATGAAAGGGCTGTATTTAACTCACATGTGTTGATTAAATTTTCTCACCTCTATCATTCAAACTAAGTACTACTGTACATGTAAATAATCTCCCTGGGTTGATTTTTTTGTTTTGTTTTGATTTTAGTGTGGTTCCAAGGACCAACAAACAATGTTAAAAGTAAACCACACACAAGACAGCTACAGTGAAACTCCTGAATGACAATGAGTGTTCTAACAAAAATCTCTTGTTATTCTGGATGTGTCATTATTCTTCTAGTAAGTGAAGCTTTAGTCATTGGAATTCCAAAAGAAAAATGATACTGTTAAGCATACAACTTTTCTAATTCTAAGGTTGCTTCCCCTATTAGTAGATTGTAGCAAACGCATGTGAACTGACAGCTACAGTGAAACTCCTGAATGACAATCAGTGTTCTAACAAAATTCTCTTGTTATTCTCGATGTGTCATTATTCCAGTAAGTGAAGGTTTAGTCGTTGGTATTCCAAAAGAAAAATGACAGTGTTAAGCATACAACTTTTCTAAGGTTGCTTCCTCTATTGGTAGATTGTAGCAAACGCATGTGGACTGATTACTGTGTATGGTGTTTTTGTTTCAGGAGGCATTATCTAGGCAGTAGATTTTGATTTTATATTCACTGGCCTGATGATGGCAACCTCCTGAGGCTGATAAGTGTCCTGTAGTTGACAATTGTTAGTTATGAGGGAACAAATTATAATATATGTGCTGACAGTGATAGATAGTGTGTCAATAGTGTGTATTTAGGCGTAGC
The DNA here is from genome assembly GCA_038406235.1 of Peronia verruculata. Taxonomy (NCBI): domain Eukaryota; kingdom Metazoa; phylum Mollusca; class Gastropoda; order Systellommatophora; family Onchidiidae; genus Peronia; species Peronia verruculata. Next base: position 20,609 of record JBCAUA010377290.1, on the reverse strand, counting down.
AGTAGATCTTTTGAGAAGTGCGAACACACATGGCACAGCGATCGTAGTTCATGTGTACTTGACACATATCGCGTACTGTGCATGTAGCCAGCAGTCTTACTTTACTAATTATTACCATCATTTAGGTAGAACTGATAGTTTGTTATTTTAATGTATAATTATGACAGCCTGCTGCTAGGGAGGTCAATTACAAGACAGGCAGTTGCATGTTGGCAGGTGGATAGATAGCGTGCGTCTGGTAGTTATGCGGCTAAATTAGGTCAGAGGGCTATCAAAGACGACCGAGTTTATGCAGAGATTATCTCTGTTCCCAATGTTTTGACCTTCAGTTGTCATCATTTAAGTCATTTATTACGTAGTGCACATGTGGGAAAACAGGGATTTAAAATATTGTTCTTTTGCGAGCTCTCAATGTCTCATTGTTTCAGGTGTCGTTAAACATAAAGTTTCGCTGAATTTTGTCATTCAGCTTAAACATTTTACTTGCACTTTGACTATTACTATTGACTAAGCAGAGATTTAGAAGAGCGAAGTAAGGAGACAAGGAGAAAGAGTGGGCTTGCATGGAATGAAAGGGGGGAGGAGGGGGGGGGAATGAAGGAGGGTAGCATGATGAAGAATTATAGTCCGTTGCACACACTTAGCTTGATTTTCGCTCACTTCACAAGACTGATTTTTTTTTTTTTAAAAATGTGGTGTGAAACTCTGTGTCACAGTTCTGATTTCACAAATTGATGTGACATCAAATCCTGATCAGTTTTACAAATACATGTATGTTAGTCAAAATTGAGTTGATCACATTAAATAAACTAGACAATCATATCACTAGTTTTTGTTGTGGAAAGCAAAGAGATACCGTGTCAGACTCTGACACCAAATGCAGAGTGGGGTGCAACAAAAACCTAGCCTGGTTTTCAGGTAAATGTAATGTAAAATGTGATGGCACTGGAAAGTGCAGGTCGGATTGGATGAAGTTCAGTCTATCACTAACATACTTGTGATGAACTGTAGATGTTTTGCTACCCTTTGCCTCGTGACATCACATAAAGTGTAGTTGACTACCAGTACCACACATTGAGTTGCAAGATGACCTGTTACTCGTGTTCAACCCTCCATCAGGTACATCATAAATTGCAGGGTTTATTCATAGTCATACTCATAGTATTTTACCTTTGTTAGTAATAATAAGTAGAGCATTATGATGTTCTGAAATGCAACTTCTCACTTTTGATCACCACAGATTGCTTAATGGAGTACTGCCAAGATAAAAATTTTGGACAAAGATTCTAAATGGTCAAGTTTGTATTTGGGTTAATGCTGAACAAATTTTGGTGTATTTTCCTAGAGAAGGATTGAGAAAAGAAATAATTCTGTGCAAAATTCTCAATTGCATCATTTAATCAATGGGAGATCACTATTCAGTTTACAGTGATAGTGTCAGCTGTCACCTGACAGCATCATCGACGTCGACATTAGATGCCATGACAACCTTGCAGCAAATTTTGCAGTCCTGAATCCTAAGAGTGAAAGAAAAGGGAGACCATACAGTTGCCTTTTTTACTTATCAAGCACATGTGCAACTTATTTGGAGATAAATTCAGTAAGTTTTATTAAAAAACGACGACATAAAAACAATTTATAACCTTTCTCCAATATCAGACAGCATTCCACTCTGTGTTGTGATATCATACGGTTAAAAGATAGAAACAGAGGGTCACATGAAAATTTCCCAAATGTTTTTGTGTTATTTTTATAAAATATTTAGTTCTTTAAATATATCGTTGCGGTAACTTCATGGCAAGGTTATAGAGCAAAGCAAAAGGCAGTCCCATTTTTTTTTTTTTTTTTTAACTGAAACTCGGAGTACTTGAAAGTCTTATGAAAGAAATTGACAGGCATTATAGCAGACATATGACTGGAAAGAGATGTGAAATCGAGGGCCGGCATGTCTGGATTTAAATTTCAGATTTCAACATAACTTGAGTTTATAACTAATTGGGTACATGATGACATATGTATATATCAGTCATGATCAGCAACATGGCTTTGGTGCCAGGTATTGATAAGCACACATTTAAGTGAACTCTGTAGTGAGGACTTGTATCTCAATTCTTATCTAGCATAATTCTTAAATTCTTATTTAGTACAAACAAGTCTTTGCTCCCAGTCTACTAGTTTCATCATATGGAACTGCTTATAATATAGAAATGTGTGGTCTTCGTAATGTTGCATGAAATTTTTAACCTTTGCTGTTACCAATAGATAAGGGACATAACATGGAGAGGTGTGTGCAATAGCCATGGGGAGCAATAGTGAACAATAGATCTACTGTTACAATAGATACTACAATAGATCCAGAACTTAGACATACTGTATCAGCTATTTTTAGAAGGGTGGGGGGAGGGGAGGTATTATACAAGCATTTTGTAACATGACTGTAGAGAAATTAGAAAAAAAAAATCACATTTGGTCTTTTTACTTCAAACTGAAACATACACAACAGAGAATTCAGAAAAGTTAATTCCAGTCGATTTCATAGTAATCAAAGACCAAGGTTTGAGATATAAGAGCTAGATCTACTGTTAGTACTCAATATATATAACTTTAATCAGTTATTCTCCAGTGTTGGAGGCAGAATAAATGACTGCTGTTGACACTGACAGATCGGGCATGCCGAATTTTCTACTTTAGTAGGAAAATAGACTTTTTGGCTGTCACTAATTTCTCTGTTAGCCCTAAATCTGATATCATGTACGTGTAACATTAATGAATTGATGGTAAAAAGTATGACAAGAGTTTGTCCTACCCTTTTCATATACATGTAGACAGATTGACATCTCTGACAGATATTTAAAAAAAAGATTAATCTTAATACACATTGCTGTGCTGGAGGGAATGATTCATGCTAGTTGAGCAGGTCTGTGCCTCATCGGGTGTGGCTGAAGTAAGTACTGCAAACAGTTCATCTGCATTGGTCTCTTTAATTTACATTTGCTAGAGATTCGGTGGCTGGTCAGAGGTAATGAAGTACGGCGGTTGATTCTGTGCACTTTCTTTGCTCACTAGCACTTCTCAGCTGCTAATCAGGTTGGCCTCTTATCACAGCTTTGCATGCAGCTATTACTTACTAGGTCACTTGCATATTAGACACCCTCGATCCTCAGCCAATACAGTCAGTCATGTCAGAAAATGCTATAGATTTTCAGTTCTCATATAATCAGTGATGATAATTTTCCGCCAGTTGGCGGAAATCCTCGTTTTTTCCTTCAGCCAGTAAGTTTCCTCTTTTTCTCCTCGTTAACAGTAGGCATCGCTACCACCCTGCCTCCCTTCCAGTATGCCCCCCCTCCCCCCAGCACTTGTTCAAATGTAAAATGAAACTTCTTTTAAATACGTGTACATGTAGTTTGATATCAAAATAAGACTTTCTTTTTTATCAGATAGGCTTGCATATGGGTTAGAGAGGAGTGAGGGCAGTTTTTTTACATGTTTTGAGTTGACGAAAAATTTCCCTCTTTTCTGACAATTTTCTGTTATCATCACTGTATAATACATGTGATGTATCTCTTTAATGCCTTGAACTTGATCTTGGCACAGCTAACTAATGCCTCTCCCACGCTGTCCATGCATAAAGTCTGTTGACAATGCCTGTGCCCATCTCATATGTATCTGTCGGGGCCATTCAGTTTTTAAAAAGTGTTGAGCATTTCTTTACTTTTATGGGTTTTGTCATTTACTGGGATAGAGAATGTATATTCACTAAAAAGTAAAAGGCAAATTCCAAGTCTGTAAAAGCTCACATAGGAAAATCAGGAAAGGGAGATTGTTTTGGTCTGACTTATTACTTCCTTTTGCAGACCCAGAGGGTGGTGGAAGAAACAATATAAAGAAGAAAAAGAAAAAAATCACTTTTTTGCTTTTTGTTTTGAAACATGGGTCCTGAAACATTTTTAAAAAATTCATGGTATCAGTACCTTGAGGAAAAGTTTTTGTTTTTATCGTTATATTTTAATTGTTTAAAAATCTTTCAAATGACAAGAAATTTTGAAGAAATACACTTGTAGAGGAATATTTTCTTCTTTATACAATATATTTACTAACATCTGTGTGAAGTAAATATAGCTGGTCAAAACATTCTTCCACTGCAAGCACTAACACGTGTACTGTACATTGCAGCATTACAAATCAGGTAAGTACCACAGGAAGCCTCATAGCCAGTCTATGTATGTATTTGTCATTTGTAACTGTTGCATTTTTAAGAAATGTAAATACTGTACAGCTCCTTTGGTTCACATACAGTATTCGAATTGTATCATTGACTGTCTTTTCTGAAAGGAACTTAATCAACTTAATTTTGGTTCATTTACTTTCGGAATCATGTACCATCAGAACCAGTGGCTAATATCAATCACGTCAATGAATGTCATCTTGTCGTACTGTGTAATGTACATAATAAGCCAAGTACCCTGTGCTCCAGTATTGAAAGAAAGTATCATACCGGTAGTGAAAGTGCTACTGAAGGACACCAAAATAAAGGATTTATCTGTGTAATATGGAGTCATAATACATGTATCAGACCCAATATGTTGTGGAATATAATTCCAGCAAACAGGGGTTTGGAAATTGTTTGAAGTGTTAGTGTTATCCTACATTGCAGGAGACAGATAAAAGTTAAATTTAAGGTTTAATTAATAGTGCTATGATGTTATTGTGTTACATGTGTACATAGTTCTTCCAAAGTTTCAGTAAAATATTATCATGTCTTTCATGCTCTATTTTTTGTTTGTGCCTCTCACTTTTTCTTTTCATACACATGTATACAGTGATAAGTAAGTTAGGAAGGCAATTTTCATATTACTGAAAAGGTATACCTGTACTTGTATATTATATGATTGTGATAGTCCAATTCACTCATGCTGTACAGTAAATTTGTTTTGCATGTTGTTATGACAGTACGAGAATAGAAGAAGATTTTTCTTCTGTTATTATTCATAGATCTACATATCATAAGCTTTCTTGATACAGTCAAAAGTAATTTTTGGTACATGGAAAGATTACAGTGATCAAGTGAGATCAAGTCTGGATATCCCAAGTCACTCAGTATTACTAGTGAGACTGTTGTTAATGTAAAATAAAAGAAGCTCATCTCATTTATTGCATTAGCCCCTTTATCATACACTTCCAAAATAATTACGTGTGTATTGCTCCAGAGATCACGTGACACCACCAGAGTGTACCTATATTGCTTTTTTTATATTTCATGTAGGTTACATTGTTATTTGAGAAAATTTAATGCCAAAAATACATGTAGTTTGATTTTTTGTTTGTTTGTTTGTTTGTGTGTGTTCTGTGTGTGTACGAACAGGAAGTGTAAAAATTGAAGTGATGTATGTTTTGAAGAAAAACGGGCTTGAAAGTAACCACGTAAGGAAGTGGTATGTAGTACTCATACTACGTCATACAGTAAACAGACATTATGTATATAGTACACATGTCATGTTTTGTGTTGGTCTCAATAGATTTGTTCCAACCAAGCGAACAGCTGGAAATCCCTGTCTAATTTTAGTGTGTGTTTGTGTGGTGGGGGGGGGGTACAAACACTCTTAACAGCTCATTGCTATTGACCTAGAAAAGGCAACAAAAAAAATGCACGGGACCAGTGACAATTATTGTTCTCGAATCTTATAGTGGAACATGACAAATATTTATAGCAGTGTGATACAAACACTCCAGTGGGGATTTCCAGGTTTTTGCTTTGTTGAATGTGAACTAAATGTGTGTATTCATTGGTTCACAAAGCTCATGTGGAAAAGGGGTGCTGAAGAAAAACATACATGTATGGCAGTATGAATTGGGTCCAGATCTTGCAATATGACATGATTTAATATTATTGCTCCTTTTGTGTGTGTCTCTGGAAAGGGTGTACTGCACTGAAGACGAACACTTGGCAGTATGAATTGTTTCTGTATCTTGCATTTTGTGACATTGTTTATTATTGCTCCGTCTTTGTCTGTGTCTGGAAAAGGTGCACTGAAGAGGAACACATGACACATGAATTGGCTCTGTATCTTGCAACATGGTTTATTATTTTTTTAAAATTTTTTTATTTTTATTTATTTTTTTTTTTTGAAGTACATGTATGTGCGATAGTATTCGTATCACATACAAAAAATAATAATAATAAAATAAAATACATAATGTACATAATGTAGATCTGTTAATAAACTTTAAAATATCATGAGAAATTAAATTTATGAACTTGCACTGGCATTGTTCGATTGAATCAAAACTGTATCATGTTGTACATGAACATTAATCGTTAATGTGGTTGGTTTGTCTGCTTTTGATTATTGTCACTTTTCTTTATCCAGTCAATTGTCGTACATGTATGTTTGTTACTAGGAACACAGTCCTGTTTCTTTGTCACAGCAGTTTCCACAATCCAGTGAAGGAGCATTCCTGCAACTTAACAGTAACAACCAAACACATGTACAATGTATGTACAGCATGTGTACTACTACTAACTAAGGTCTCAATATTGTACGGTATAGGCTACAGAATATTTTTTTTATTGTGTATTCATTATACAGCACATGACAATAAATACTGTACATATGTGACACCAGGTATGAATGTGCGACTGTGTAGTGTGTGCCAGTAATGCGAATTCTGTTGACAACCATACCGCAATAGGCAACACAAGTGAAAAATTCAGTTACTGGTATCATACAAAATCCATCAGTGTATCAAAATCCATCAGCAGACAACGTTAAACATAAGTATGAATGTTTAAATTGAAGTCGCTCTTGCGACAAGTTTGTACACTGTGCATGTCAATGCATTTGACTCAAATACATGTATTGTAACTGTCTCTTAAGACACCTGATGCAACTTCAATGTACATGTAGGCCTACATTGCATCATCGAAACAAAACATTGGTCATTAGTAGGTTTACATTGTGTATTACATGTAGTACTTTTTAGTAAGTGCAATGAAAATTTATGTGTTGCACGTATGCATGTACATGTATGCATACATATAGTAATACAGCTCCTCTATTCTTCTAAAAGGCATCTGCAAAAAGTAACAATGTACAGTATTGAAAGCGAGTCCAGTTTTAATTTTTGCGCGTCAGACACTACCCCTAACCATGAATTAGCCACCCATCCACCCCTCTCACTCACACTGTGTTAATCACTCAGTCCATTATTTCATCCATCCATTTTCCAATCCATCCGCGATGCATCTGATCTGTAATAATACATGTACTACAGTGCGGTAATTACATTACAAAATACATGTACATATGTACATTGTACATAATCGTATTCATAATGTGTCTTCCTAGCCTCCAACTACATGTACATGTAAATGATGTATGCATTGAAATTGAAGAAAGAGAGAGAGAGAGAAAATTAGGATTAGCCCGACTTTCCAAGAATAGAAACAACAAAAATAGATAACAGAACAGCGAAATTGTCGCACAAAGTAACCTACCATTATTTTATTAGTTCTTGGTAGTTAATGGTACTGTAGTTTTGGTAGGCAGTTTAGTCCCAAAGGTACATGGCGCGGATATAGAACTTCACGGCTACATGATTTAATGACACGGACTGAATAAGTCAGGCTAGACTTCGATTTCGAGATTATACGGGCTTAAGTCCGGCTAGCCATGGCATAAACGTTCCTGTCAATTGTCAGGACAACCCACGCAGGATCAAAAACATTTTTATTAGTATTAGATCTAGATCTAGATCTAGGCCTACCGGTACTAAGAAAATTTAAAAAACACAAAAAAAAAATGACATGGCTGAATTTTGAATCCGCGTTCGTTCAGTCTGGTTACTTAACCATTCGGAAACGGATAACTGTCAGATCCTGGTAAAAATTAAGAATAATATTAATAGTATACATGTAATCCAAAACGATAAATTAATGTCATTACGGCTAGCGCTACTTCGAAAAGTTTATGAGCCGACAACTGACAAGGGAAGGAACTCAATTCACCCTCTAAGACCAAAGGGTAGGTTACTCTCACTCACACCGGGTTTCACTTGCACAGTGGACTAGAGATCTAGATCTAGGCCTACCGAGATCTCTACATCAACAAAACTGTACAGTATGTATAATATAGCTGTTGTCCGTGATAAATTCACCCCCCCCCAAAAAAAAAACCAAGAAATTTAGAAAAATCACACAAACATGCGCACAAAAGCAGAAATGCGGTAAAAATGCAACTCACTACAAACAAAACAAAAATGAAAAAGTAGTCCAGAGATCATCTAGAATAGATTCTAGATCTCGATCTAGATCTAGACTAGCCTAGATGTAGATCTAGGTTAGATCTAGATCAAGATGTAATCTAGATCTATATAGGACTGGAGGGACAGTGGGTCACGACGGGTGTTCGCGTCACCTAGATCAAGATTTCTGTTGGAATCATGTTATATAGGCCTACTGTACCCAATGTGGACCAAACTTGCCTAAAAGTAAAAGGTTTTATTTCTTCTGAACATAGGGCACTGCTGTAGTTTAGGGGTCCCAACCTCTCGCGTGGCCCAGAAGCACAAATGGCACATATCAACTAGATCTAGATCTAGATATCTACATGACTACATGTTAGCGTTAGGGAGGGCCGTCATCCACTCATCAGACCTACATGTCAGCATTAGAGTGGACTTGCGCTGGTCGAGGGTCTCATACATGTCAGCGTTAGGAAGGACCTTCATCGGCTCATCAGACCTACATGCTAGCGTTAGGGTGGACTTGTGCTGGTCGAGGGTCCCAGCAGATTAAGCCAGCAGGGTTGTTCTATTATTTGGTATACTAGACACTGTATTTTAATAATAGCCTATGTGACTATACATCGCAGTATTGATATGTGCCATTTGTACGTCCGGGCTGCGTGAGACTGAGAGGTGGGGACCACTAAACCATGGTGGTGCCGAACATAGGGCTATTGAAATCAGCCAGTTTTGATGCAGGTTGGTACAGTCAGACATACTACGGACATAGGTGACGCGAACACCCGCTGTGACGCACTTACCCTCCAGTCCTATAGATCTAGATCTAGACCTAGTAGAGTAGACCTAGAATCTGGTCTAGATCTAGAGATTTCACCTCCACTTCACGAAGCACATGGAAACAAGTCAATAAAATCAACAGAACATTTGGTTTCATACATCGGTCACATGTGCTATCCACATTCATTGCAGTTGTCAGACTGCACCTTGAGTTCAGTTTGCAAGCTGTGCTTGGGGGCCATTATACTATGACAAAGAGAAAGAGTAAGAGATCTAAATCTAGATCTAGTCTATCACGAGTATTTTTTTTGGGGGGGGGAGTATTTAAGTGTTAATGCATCCTGCACGTACGCTGTGCAAGGAATTTCCTTTTGACAACAAATCAAATTTTTTCATCTTATTGTTGAAAATTTTGGGACTTTCTAGCAAGCGATTGACAGCAAACAGAAAGAGAACTGAAAGAAATCTACTCTTGTGTAGGCCTGATCTTTGTAGGCATACTCTCTGCATTTCATGTTCCAAAGGATAAACCATAGATATTGGTGTAAATTAGTCAGTGAAAGATCCCATGCATCTGAAAGATTTAAGCAAATTTTTATTGTTTGATGGCATAGTGATTGGGCCAGGATCGAAAGTTCCAGATTCAAATACGGATAGATTCCAATACTTTTTTCCTTGGGAATGTCAATTTACAGACATTTCTTGACTCAACCTGGATGCTGACTAAAGCTGTGTTAAACTGATGAGGATTTTGATTCCTAGCAGGAAGTGGGGGTCACATTTGCCTTCTCTAGAGTATTTGAGATGAAATTAAATTGAACAGATCAATTACATTTTTCATGCTTTTAAATATTTTTTAATTTAATTTGCTGTGGAACAGATAACTACAGAATTCTTGAATAAGTCTAGATAAATTCTTGAATAGATCTAGAATCTAGATGTTTGTTTCCTTCTCCTTCACAGACAAGAAAATGTAAATCAAGCTGCTGAGTAGAGGGGATTTCATGGGTTTCAAGCCTTTGGGTAAGGGGTCGTGAGTGCAGAAATCACTGGTTTAGAGCTTGCATTGTACAGGGATTTATGGTGCTATATTGCTAATAGTCATTATTATTTATTATGAGTGTAATTTACCCCCACAATGAAGATCTGAAAAGCATGATGTGAAGTTTGCAACTTTTGTAACATTCTTGTTTGACATAGATCTAGTCTGGAGAAAGCCCACAAGATTCAAGTCTTAACTCCGTTTTTTCATTGATGTTTTCTCTCTGTGTTGGAGGGATATGACGGAGTGCTAGATGCAACAGATACCCTTTATCAATGAAGTCAAAATTTTCAGCTACTTTGAAAATGTTTTTGCCAAGAAAAGATATGGTTTTAAACTAAAGAGTGTTTTGTCGTCAGTGTACCCATACATTTTCCCTGATGTGGAGGAAAGATAAGAAAAAAAAGAAAATAGGAGGAAAATTTTGACATTTTTTGTACTCACACCATCTGAACAATTACAATCTATTATCAAAATCAGTGATCTCATTCTACAAATTTAAATTCCGCACGAAAATATCCAGTGAGTGTTCAGCAACAATGTTCTAATCATATAATTACAAGCAGCTTTCTGTCAGTTCTTAAAAAAAAAAGTTGCAAATCACACTTTAGTACTTGAATCCATGCTTGTACAAGGAATAGTGTTTGAATATATCTGGTATCAAAAATGATGTCGCTGTCAGTGGCTCATCTGAGATAAGAGTTAAGACAGTTGTCTTAGTGTAGTAGTGCAAGTGAATGTTCAGTTCTTCAACGAAGTTGACTTGAGACAGGTTCGTCCAGGTGTAGCTCTAACCTTAATGTTTATAATTCTCATATTAGTGTACATGTTTTCTTTCCAGGTTACATTTCATGTTCCCGACTGGACTTCCACAAATTTCAAATTAGCATTTATGTACTATGGATTGTGGAAAGGAATTTTCCTCATGGGAAAGTTTCATGCATGCTTTGGAGCAGTACTCCAAAGAACACAAGGTAATTTATAATATCTTGTAAACCTTCTTCATGAGTATTGACATCATTATCAGTGGTTATTAGTTGCCTTACAAACTTGTTATTAATTATTGTACATAACAAACTAACACATTATTAGAGGTGCTTTGTCTCTAAATTTTAGTCACACTCTTCATTACTAGTGATACATTATTTCTCTGAATTTTAGTTATGGCAGTGCTGATTACTCATTGTTTGTTGCTTTGAGAATGATGTGGTTTTTCCTTATCAATCAATTTAGAAAAGGTGTTTGTTCATGAATTATGAATATATTTTCAGTTTTACTTTCCTTGCAGTTTTCTTTCTACAAAATCTTTATGTCATAACTTTGAAATTGTCATCGGAAAGAGAAGATCTATGAAACTGGCAACAGTAATTCCTTGTGTTGGGTTATTGCTGTATGCTGTAAAATTCTTTATTTTCCCATAACTGTTCACCTTCTGCAGATCCTTAATAACACCAAGATAGTGAAAGCAAGAACTACTAAAAATTTGCTATTTGAAATTGACCAGTAAAAATGATGCTCTGGCATAATGATAGGGCTTTTTTCAACATCATCTATCACTTATGTCAGCAATGATTTGAAAATCATACACATAAATTTACAATGATAGCTTTAATTCTAGACCTGTAAAGAGTTCAGAAGTATGCAGAGGGTCTTGTGGCTTATATGCCACCATACCCATCTTCCTGACTTGTGCCCCCGGCCTTAACAATGTCATTGTTTTTCCTTTTGAATCCTTTCTGGCCAAAGAGTGAAACTGTGTAAGCCTACTGCAGTGTACTCCTTAAATGACCATGAGCCTCTTGATCCATTCCCTTTCCTGTTTCACTTGCTGGATGGTATTTAAATTTTTCAACTGACTGTTGAGTTTGGTGGTGAGAGATATTCATGACAAACACAAATGAATTCTATTCTTATTATAAACTGGGGCTCTAAATACTCATGCCCGTGCCAATTCTACTACAGTTTGTTAGACTTGCAATTACATTGTCCCAATTATTTCATTGAAGTTCATTTATATGTGAGGATTTCAGTTTGAATTACTACTTTCATGCCTGAGGATCGATATGTTTTTAAGTGACTTTTATTTTTCATGGTTATTATTTCATGTAGGTGGTGTACACAGTTGGAAATTGCAAGCCAGTAGAAACAGCTAACAGAAATGACTCCCTCAAGAATAAATTCCCTGTGAAGTTTAAATACTGCTTTGCTCGCATGCTTTGCAAACATTATGGAAACTATAGCAGTCGCAGCGCTGGTTATAGACCACACCAGAGGTAGAGTATGCGGTTTCCTGAGACTGGATGCTTGGGTGTTATTTTAATTTGTTGTTGTTATTTTTATGGGTGCAGGTTGATTTGAAATGTGGCCTTTTCCAAGAATATTTGGTTGCTCATACAGATTTCAACAGAGTACCACTTCAGTGTTGTTTAAGGTGTTCAAGGATTGAATTACATGAATGCTACAAAAACAAAGTCAGCATAATTGTCAAGTTTTTCTGAATAGAATTATCACTTGCCATTTCTTTCATCAAATCATAGTACACCTTAGATATATTATATATCAAAACATAGTACACCTGTAGTCTTTTTATTGTGACATAAATTTTTTGTTTTTCAATCCAATCCAGAACTTGCAAAACTGGGTGCACCTCATCAATTCTAGTGTCAGTCAACAAGAAGAGGTCTGCATTGGTCATTAAAGAAGCCAACCTGGAGCACACGCATGACATGTCAGAAAGCATTTTTAACAAATACAGCCAGAATCGGAGACTCCAGGGTGAAGAGCTCCGTATGGCAAGTGTCCTTTTGAGAGCAGGAGTTCCTCTAAATCGAGTACAAGAATTTATTTCAAATAGTTGCAGTAAATCACCAACTATCAAAGATCTGCAAAATATCAAAACTAGCATGAGAGGATCTTTGCCAGACAAAGAGGGGCATGAATTTGAATTTTTGATAGATTTGGACCAGCTGATGGCGGATGATCCAGAATCCATTGTGGAAATCATTAATTTTGATCTTGTACCCGGCGCAATCTACTTACAGACATCAGAAATGACAAACAGAATGAATTCACTAACTGAAGGCATGTTACAAATTGTGTCACATTCTGTCAACAATGGGAAAATGTCTGTTGTTAGTGTATTAGGTCTTGATAAAGATTTTCATACTCATATTTTGGCATTCTGCATAGTGATAATGGGTGGAGGGACATCACTTCAATATTTCATGGAGGCGTTTGTGAGAAACCATCCAGGATTTTGTGACACAGTGACTGGATTGGTGCATGACTGTGAAAAGAGTGTCGTGGATTTTATTCAACAGCTAATTCCTCAGGCTGAGGTAGCATTTAGTAGGGAGTATGTCACCAATAAATTTGCAGAGGAGGTTAGTGGCTTGGGAACTGATACATCCTTTGTACTCCAGTTGCAAGAAGAACTGATGAATGCAGTCAGTGAAGAGTCATATGAAGAGAAACTTAAGGAACTTTTAAACTGTATGTCTCCATTGGATTCCCAAGAATTTCTACGGACTTGGGATTCGTGTAAAGAAATGTGGGCTCAGTATGAAATATCAAGTTGTGAATCTTTGCGCCACCAGAAAGCAGCAGTGGAAAAGGGCTATGTTGATTCTTTGAAACTGTTTGTCAGTTCCCCCATTACATTGTCAGACCTCATCAAAGTCTTGTTGAAATTTGACAAAAATGAAAATCCTGAAGAAATGTCAAAACAATTGATGTCTCAAAGTACTGATTCCACCAATGAACTTTATCACCAGCTCTGCTTTCCAGAGGCAGCTCAAGCAATCATTAATCAAATGGCTGTAGCTTTGAATAGTGAATATGAAATAAAAAAGCAGAGTGACATGATTTTTGTGAAAAGAAGAGACAAAGATGATGACTTTATTCTGGACGTCACAGGGTCAAGATGTACCTGTCCATACTTCCTTGAGTCAGATATGCCCTGTCAGCACATCTTTGCCTGGCTGAAATTTTCAAATGAATCATTGTATAATGAATCTCTCATTCCTGAAAAATGTCATGTATTTGGGAAAGCGATCACTCTCGATGCACTTGCAGAATCGCTTACTCAAGGCCATGTTCCATCTTCCTTTCAACATCATGAAAGACTGAAAGAACTGCAGGTAGTTCTGAAGGACATCCTTACGACCTGTTGCTCTCATTCATATGAACAAATGGGTAAAGATTTGGCTCTCCTGAAACAGATTCTGTCTGTTGTGAAAACTCGCTCTTCCCAATCCATCAAAGTCATTGCTGAGGAAGAAGCAGTGAAAAATGCTCCAGAATCTCATTCCACAAATGATGCTGTGGCAGCTACACCAACACCACGAAGAAGAGGACGACCTCGTAAGGATGCAAAACAGCAGCAAACAGGAAGTGGGGCACAAGACAGCAAAACAGCAACATCACCCCAAAAGCCACTGACACCCTCAGTGGGTACCAGACATAACCTTCGTACAAACATCAAACACAAATTTGTCACTAGAGATCTCTCAGGGGCCACTGACACCAATGCATCTCAAAGCCCAAGTAAACAGAAACACCCTGATAAAACAGCAACAGACCTTGCCAGTGATAAAATTATCTCTGCCATTATAAGTCCTGACCGCACAGAGCTCTCAAGAAAGATTGTGACCAAAACTGGTGGGACTGTTACAACCTTAGGCCAGCTCGCATCAATCAGCCCTGCAGATGGAACTGACGTTCCAGAAATAAAAGAACAGGTTTCTCAGAAAAGTGTCGATGGGAATAAATTTGCCCAGCTTTCAGGAGCTCGGCGATTAACAGATTACAAACAAAAACTCCAGGCTGGCTACAATGTAGACCGACCTCGACGAGGTAGGAGACCGCTTTCCATGACACATGTTGGTACAAAACGATCATACTCTGACATGCAGGATGACAGCACTGCAGATGATGATGAAGATGATGATGAAGAGGATGATGATGAGGACGAAAGTATTGGTGAAATGGGAAGTGAAGAGGATACAGATCTAGAGACCTTTGAGGCCAAAAGAGCCAGAAAACAGAAAGAGATTGAACGCTTTCTGGAAAACACCCCCCAGCCAACTCTGGATGAAGTGATGCAAGCAGCCTGTAGTATGGTACCTCCACAGCAACAAGATCAGAATGTCGAAGGAGGGCCAGAAACCCCAGCAGAGGCGTTGATTAAATCCTGCCAAAACCACTCTGAGGTGAGATTTCTCACTGCTGTTCTATGGAACAATTGCTCATTTCTTTTCTATTGAATAGAAAATTCTTTTCAAAAGTTATCTACAGGAAAGAGGGTATTAGCTCAAGAAGTTTAAAAAAAGCCACAAAGACAACAATGATATATATTTTTATTCTCAGTCAGAAATTTAAACTTAATTGTTGAAACTTGAAAGGATTCTGTCTGTTCTGAGATAGGGTCTTCATTCACGTATTAGTGGAATATTTGAAAATAGTAGTCAGTCAGTGTTTGTGACACCTGATGTCCTGATATCCCATCTGATATTTCTATCAGAATATAGATTTCATTGTGGATCAGCTAAAGAAAACCTGGTTTGGCTACAGTAACTACGCCTACCAGGTTGGTGCCTGCATTGTTCAGAAGGCTTTGCAAACACACGAGTCTGTTATTGCTATGATACAAACTATAAGTCATTGGCCCAGTCACTTGCCGGAACTTCCAGCCACTCGACCATTTGAAGAAGAGCTCACTCTCTCACTGGACCAGACTTTGACAGTGTGCGGACACAAATTGAACCAAAATGACATGGATTCACTCAGACCAGAAAGTGAAGTGAATTCTAAGGTAAACTATTTCTTTTATCATTCTGCTCATTTCAAAATGTTCACAGTGGAATATGTGGGATGTCCTGACATCTTTGCATAGTTAGTAACATTACTTGGAGGTACCTGCCATGCAATATGGTGAAATAAGTCTTGTGAGTCAAATTTTTCATGGAAGAACTATTAGTGTTAATGGATACAGAAATGGATGTGTTTTATTCTTCTGAAGACATTTTATTTCCCCATGATTCTATTGTGCAATGACAGTTACTTCCAATTTAGCTCTTGTCACCCCATGGTCAGTAAAATCCAGTTTTCTCAATGAGGCTAAGGCTTCCTGTGATATCTGATTCAAGTCACCTAGTTGCACAAAATGTAGGAGATAATTTAGTTTAAATAATTAAATACCATACTTTTGACAACTCAAGCTGATTGAGAAAATTCATACCCTTAAAAGTTGAACGGTCTCAGATATCATAGGTAGTTCTAAGTGTATTTTTATATACAAATTCTTTCTAACTGTGAAGAGAAACCCTGACCTTCACTCACTTAGAATGTTCATAAATCCATGCACGAAATAAATATTAAACCTGTTGTCAGTGGAAAAGAACATGTAATAAACTCTGTCTGACCTTGCTCACTTAGAATGTTCATAAAGCCATGCACAAAATATATATTAAGCCTGATGTCTTTGGAAAAGAACATTTATTTGCTTGTCTTCACTGTTATGTGTATCATTCTGTTGAATTAAAGAAACATGAGTATATACATGAAAAGAAACCATGCAACAAATGATAGTTTTATTTTAAAGCATGCAGGTTTTTCAAATTATGGATCAAGTGTTACTGCAGAAAAGACTGTTAAACAGTTTTTGTGAAGATTTTAAATTAATCTGCAGGTCAAACTGATTCTGAATTATGAAAGAGATCTTTGACTTATTTTGAACATTCCATTTTGCTGGAAGCAGACAATAAAAATCAGATCATTTCTAAGTACTGGAACCGTGCAGTGAAATTGGAGTAAATCATTGTTCGTCATCAATCAAGGCTTGGTATTTTTAAAAAATGTTACTCTGTTTTTCAAAAATATCACAGGTTCTCCATGCCTATCTTGAAGTGCTTGCCCAGAAACATAGTGGCAAGATGTTTGTGATTCCATTTGATGTCATTCTCATGTGGAAGGAGGGACGGTACAGTGAAAACATCTTCCACAAAGTGAGTTCTTGTTCATCTTTTTTTGCTCAGAGCAGCTAGATGAGGTTATAACCAAGGCCTGAGGCATACCATCGTGTATCATTTTCTGTACATCAAAATCATTGTGTTCATATCAATCAGAGATATGTTACTGTTGCTGAATTCACAATGACTGTCACTCAATCCAGCATTGTTAAATTGAACTACCAAATTTTCTGTGGCCACTGTTTCTGCAATCAAATGGTCACCTGTGGTAAAGTTAATAGAACACTTCCAGGTCACAAACTCAAAATGATTTTCATCCAAACAAACAAGCGAAACAAAATTAAGCATGCCAATATAGCAAACTCAAAATAATATGCCTTTAAAAAAAAAAAAAGAAGTGTGCAATCTTTTGTGTAAATTTGAGGTCAATTTTTAGGTCCTTTGGTGAATATATCTCTTTAGTTAGATAGAGGAAAACAAAATACCAGCTAACTCACCACCGGCTAGGATGCAAATTTTAGTATATATTATATATAGTGAAACTCAAGAATATCAACAGCCAATCTTCTGACAAAATCCATTGTTCCAATGCCTCATCATGCCAGTATAAGGGGTAAGCATGAAGGTTTAGTTAAGTGATAAGGAAAAATAACTTTATGCATACAATTTTCATATAGTTGCTTCCCCTGTTGGTTAATATGACTGGCATAATGCAGCATACTGTATTTGTTTCAGCCTGCAAATCTTGGCCCGAGATTTTGATTTTACATTTACTGCAGTTGGTGATAGCAATATTTTTAGCGATCTTGATTTGTTTCCATTAACAACAGTCAGGGCCAGAATAGATTGTAATATCCTCCATTAAAGCTAGATCATGGCCTTTCAAGAGTATGTACTCAAGTTTAGCAACTGTCCACTGCTTAATGAATGCAGACATACTAATTATGTGTATGCTATATTGTATATTACATTATTACATCTGTGGACACAGTTAACAGGCCTATTACTGTACTCACTGTATTACCTTCAGCTACTTAGCAATGTAACACTGTACTTTTGTAGTGTAGGCTAACAAAGAGAGAGTGTTTGCTTAAGAAACCAATAACAGGATGTGTTATGGCATATAGAAAATATAGACTGACAGCATGAGTCTGCCAAGCTACAGGGCTGTATTATGCCAGTGAACTATAAAATTGACTGCATTCATGCAGAAGTTCTCGCTATTATTGATGCTTTGGTTTTTCAATTGTACTTAATCAAGTGATTTATCATAGCTTATATAGCAAGAAAAATGGGAATTTGGTGTTATTCCCAGTGTTGTTAAACAGGAACTGTCACCGTATGTGATATATTTGGTACAATAATCAAATTTCACATCAGCCTTTGTCCAAGCTCCAATTAATTTTAGGTCTCTGTTGTTTTGTTTTTGGGGGGGGGGGGGGGGGGGGGGGGGGGGGGGGGGGGGGGGGGGGGGAGGGGGG
>JBCAUA010377179.1:0-18426 GCA_038406235.1 Peronia verruculata | reverse complement strand
CCCCGAAGATGTCTTTTATAATATCATCACAGTTGTGCTGAAAGGCAGCCAACTAGATGGGACGGCTAAGAGTTATCTAGTATCATCACATTTTATCTTATCCGAAGCTAACTAATCCCGTCTCATTTTCCTCTACGGTACTGCCGGTCCTATGTTGTCTCACCCAGTATTATGCCATTTTATTTATCTCCTAACATCTTACATATGGAAGGCCAGGTGGTTGCCCAGTTTTATTTTCTTCACTATATCTCTTCCCATTATTTTTTTAAAAATTGCCTTATCTGTCTTCATCAAACACCTGATGAATATTAGAGAAAAAGAGACGTTTGGGGATGGGGGGGGGGGGGGGGGGGGGGGGCTTTTCTTTTTTTTTACAATAGAATATACATTATAAAGAAGAGAAAAGCTATTAACTATCTCTTGAAAAAAAAAATCTTTAAAAAAATAAATAATAATAATAATAATAATATTTTTAAAAAAATAATTAAATAAATAAAAAATGAGATGACAAAAATCTCTTCATTTCATGCTCACTTACTTCACAATTTTCCACAAAAAAAAAGTATTTATAATGTTTTTGCTCGATATATTCAAGAGAATTTTTTTAAAGCTTTATTTATATGGCCCTATGCCTAGTGCCTAGCAAAGAGATGTATCTGGCTTATTTAATAAAAACTGGTTCGTTTCGTCCAGGCTGAAGAAGTGGAGGTGTTCTTGTCTAGACAGCCTCATGTCCTGCCCACACAGCTCACGCACTAGACTGCAAGATCCGCTGTGATCGAGCACGTCTTGCCTGTGATGGATTAGTTCCTAAGGAGTAAATTATGCGCGTTGATTGCTTTCATAGGGTTTCCAATATAAATATGATATCGACACTTCCAATATAAAAAATAAAAAATAAATCTGTAAACAATAATCTTTTTGGCCTTTAAGAAAAAATATGTAGGAAAATTTCTTTCCCATGATGAGAGACTTGAATAATAGTAAAAAATAAAAACAAATGTTGTTATATCAATGGAGAAATGATGATTATTAGCTTATAGGCACATGAGCTATGGCTATGGAGCCTTAGTAATCAAGATAATTGGTTGAGTAGTGCAGAAGTTTTGCATTTAATTGCAGCAGGGTTTCTCTTGAAATCATTTTCTTTTTCTATGGCACGTGTTTTATGGATTCTTCCACACGGTGTTTGAATGTCTTATCCCATTTTTTTTTTTCCAAACCGGTTCTATCTTCCCTCTTTGCCTGTGATCTCCTTCATTCTTTACCCTGAACTCTCCCTTAGCCTCAGGTTCCTAACAGTGAGCATTTACAGGTCACTTGCAGTATGGCAGCTGGATTCTCTGTGGACTTGGGCCTCCCCCCACCCCCTCCCCTCAATTGCATGAAAGAATTCACTTATTTAACACTCAAGTTTTATCTCTTTTGCAACAAACTGAGTGACAGTGAAGACTTCAACGGCTCTGAGGGTCATTTACAGGAATCTCTCCACATCCGAAAGAGGGTTAGAGTGTTAATGTTTGGAAGTTTATCATGTACACAGGCCATCTTGATTAATAGTTCTTTGTATGACAAGCCTGGCCAGTCATTTCTTACTGCCCCAGGGATCAGGGACGTGGTCAGCGTAAGCAAACTGTGAGATGAAAAGTTGATGTTCTAGGACTCGGTTTACGGACAATATTTATATTTTGGGCAAGAGTTCATGAACACTTTGGTTTTTGATCAGTGTTTTCTCTCACCTCCCTCACCGGCAGATTCATTCATATTTACGTGAAGTGAAATGGAGATAATGTACTTTATTTTAAGACCGTCATGATTACTATCTTCACGTTGTGACCTGAGGTGTCATAGATGTGTTGTATTCGCCAGTACCCTTAAGTCGGAGAAACAGACTTTGTATATAAAAAAAGAAAAACAACAAGACTATCTATTATGAAGCCATGCATATATAATTTATACTACATTTAAATTTATGTAGCCTTCCATCAAATACCCTATAGAAAAAGAGTGTATGTTTTCCGGCATGACACCTTAAACTGTTCTGATTGTAATTTGTGTGTGTGAGTATGGTATGATTTTTGGTTTGTTTGTTTGTTTATTATTGTTGTTGTTGTTTCAGGTCAAATCGAAGACACTGTTTTTAAATTATTTGTCAGAGCGAAGATTATTTATTTTTTAAATAATATTCGTGCACTTTTTGGGAAATCTACAGTGGTGACTGCTGGAAAATTTTGAAAAAACATTTTCATAATCATTCCAACTTAATTTGTGTGAAATTCGGAACAAAGACTAAATGAGATTGATTTCACAGTTAGCCTGATATATTTCAATATAATTTTAATTAATCTGTATTTATAAAACATTAATTTGTAAATTTGTCTATTGTTCTTCCACAAATATGGCGCTGCACCCATAGATAAAGTGTACTTGTTTTGCTAGATGAGACCAATCGGGTAACAGCTTTTGAATTCTCTCTCTGGCCACCCTACACTCAATTGGACCCCGGTAGATTAATAGCCTGCCAGTTTGTTATTGATTGAGTCGTAATAAACCTGTCGTGTTGCCATAATATTGTTGTCTAAGAGAAAATGGAAACGGCATTCACGCCAAATAAAACAGGTTGCCTGTATCATGCAGGTACAGCTTGTAGCTGCCAAGCCAAACCAGGAACAGATCACAATTAAGGTATTAGTCGAAACTGTTCAGGTTTACTGTCTCCTAAACACGTGACTGTTCAGTTTAATGGCCCAATAAAACGGTGTACTTTGTCAATGATTTGTGTCATTTAGAAAGTCATTTGGAATGTTAAGTACAATATTCAAATCTATGAGTAGATTTGGCTTAATGATACATCTGAAGTTAACTCGATGAGCTCAGAACTGTGCTCCTATCAGCGGTTATTTGTTGAATTCCTTAACTGTTGTGGGTCTTCAAAACAGTGGACAGCCTGTTGGACAGAGGCTCTAACCGAGATGAGAACTTGACAGTCAAGCAGTGTTCTTCCTGCGCTGCTTGCTTAAGCCCCGAATCTGGGCAAGTGGAATAAGGGAAATTAGTTCTTGGTGCAGAAAAACTAAGTGAATAACCAATACCTCACGCTTCTTTGATTGATGTAGAAACTGACCCCGATGCCCTTTTTCAATGTCCTCTTCCTGAAGTCAAAATCAAGGTAATGAAAGAGGAGAAGTGCTAGTACACGGTTTGTACAAGAGAGAGAGAGAGAGAGGGGGGGAGGGAGAGAAGAAATGAATGACCAATCCGGCCACGGGATAAATTGTCTGATATGTCAAAGGGAAGTCTTCCAGGAATTTGGATTCTACTGACCCGGAGGTCACAACTGTTAAGTTTTGAAAGTATCTCGGCACAAAAGAGACTTGGCTAAGTGATTTTTTTTTTTCATCAGAGTAAAGTGCCTCCGTTTCTTTTACCACTCACTCACACACACACACACACACACATACACACACACACACACATACACACACAATACGTCCAGCTTATTTTCCCCGGTAATGCCACTGTCCCTCAGGATCTCCTTTGGATAGAAGAGAAAAACAAAGTAGATGGTCACTATGCCCTTTTTGCAGATCCTCACTCTCGACATCTGTCCTAGTTTTTCCGGTGTAGTGTTCCGTGCAACAAGTGCTTTGAGGGAAAGTGAACACCCCATTACCAAAATGTCCAGGCCCTCTCGATAATATCTTTCTTTCTGCACGAATGTCTGTGAGTGCATTCGTATGACCAGTACTGTCCCAGCTAATGGGCCAGCATTCTTGGAGTGCCTCGCGATTGGCAGTGCTGGATATTCTTGGCAGATAGGAGCGTTCGGTGTTGTGATTCTGGAACTCTACAGGAGGGCGAGTGTCTGTCTGCATGAAGTGTATCCAACCCCCCCCCCCTCAAAAAAAAAAAAAAACGTGGGTACTAATGGTGACCATCACTGAGACTGTGGTGTCCAGCAGAGAGAAAACAGATGACAAATCACTTTCCCGAAAAAAAAAAAAACGATGTAAAGCAAAAAGCGGACAAAATCATAGGGTGTGACATGTTTACAAGCTATGAACTCAGTACATGCACGTAAATAATCTTTAGGGAAACGCTCACTTACCAGTTCTTCCTCTGATTCTCCTATTTTACAGTGATTTGAGTACTGGAAATACTTGAAGTATAATGTGCATTTTCGTTTTTAAATGTTATAACCCAGCCATATTTACAAAGTTAAAAAGCCCAAGAAAAATATAGCTAAGTTCTAGTTTCATCGACATCATACACAGGGGATGAAATGAAAGACACCAGTTTTCTCAAATTTGAACTTGATTAATTATTGTCCTTCACGGTCCTCTTGGGTCTTGAAACAACTGACGTCGCTCACATTCCTGTTTGATCCTAATTAGGAAATCGAAGATGGAGGTACTGAAAAAAAAAAGGTGTTTGAAAAAAAAAATGAAAACAAAAACATTCAAAAATCACGTTTTGTTCTCATGCCTGACATTTTCCTCAGAAAAAGAATTGATTTGGCCTACCAGTGGAACATGCCATTAAAGCTGTAAAAGGGTGAGGTTATAAAAGGATATCTATAAGGCTCTTCGTGGACTGCATCTTTGGATTTACATCAAAACAATGCCATGAGCTTAATTAATGATTCCCAGATGAGAGACCAGTACACATAAATTATTCCAGGCTTAGCGGTGTGGCGACCATGTTAATGTCTATCTCAGGTGTCAACCTGAGGTGTGAGATGGGCTGAGCAGAACTGCCGCCTGTGATAATGGACACAAGTCACAGAGAGAAAAAAGTGCTCTCCTTTCAGCTCTAGCCTTCCTGCATGATCAAGTATAATCTCCAGATCAAAAGTAAATGTCGGGCTTGCGTATTTTGACTCATTCTCTCAATCACATGCACTGATATTATTCTTTTTTTTTTTTTAAGTTAAAATAGGTGAACTTTGTCGGCCGTCAGAAGCCCAACATCCATAATGCCATTAAAATGTGTGTGTGGCCCCGTATTAGTTGCATTGGACCGAAGCAATTCCTAGTTCGAAATGATTTCTGCGAACTGTCGCCTTTACCACATTGGCAGTTAATAGGTTAATGACGAGATACCATAGACCGACTATTTTAGCTATAAAAATTAAATATACTCATTGACTTCATCAGTATTGCTCTCCTCACCTCCTCCCTAAATCTAATTCTTTGAGATCCAAGTCGACCTAGATTGCTTTGCACTTTTAAGTCCACACGTTTAGCTCTATCAGCCTGCATTCACAAACGCCTGTTTTATTATTGTTTAATTATTGACAGATCTCTCACACTAGTAGCAGACGTCCTTGTTCATTGCTGCACTCTCCAAAGATAAAAATTGCATTTTGTTTTCCTTTTTTAATATATTAAAAGAAACATTGCAAAAAGTAGATAAAGGTCCAGTGATTTTCTTGAAACAGCGTTATCAATGCAAAGGTGTTTTGTCAAAGGACTTCTGCGTGGGTCTCTCTACTTCATTAAACGATGGCCTAGTTCTGGATCTCCTAACTCGGAGTAGGTGGACTCATAACAAAACCAGAGAGGCACTGGAAATGCCGTCCTGTTAGTATGACCGGTGGTCATAGACGAGAATGAAAAATGGAGGGTGAAGATAGCGACAAGACTTCCAAATAAAGAAACGAACTGAACGGCTAGCAGGCTGTCAGATGAAAAAAATGATAGATGACGGGTTAGATAGCAGAATTAAGAGAGAAGAGATGCTGTCTCTCCATGAGCCTTAGAACGCCACGCATCCTGGAGTGTAAAGCAGCATCTGTGTGCTGTGGAATCCGTTTATGTGGAGAAATCTCTCTAGTTTGAGTTAAAGGCATAATAACATTGATATTTGTGATGTATTTTTTAAAAAAATATTTTCGTTCTGTACAGAGTAGTTTCTGACAGCTTTAAGTTATGTTTTTATGTAGAGAAGAATTAAAAATCTGATTTCAGAAAAAGATTTCCTTTCACTTAAGAACCAATTGACTATCCTCCTGTTTTCTTGAGAATTCAGATATTATATTGTAAGATAATCAAAGACTTGTACTTTTAGCATGTTCTTTTCTCTGATTTAAATTCACGGACACATCAACAGGTGAACATTTTCTGTATTTCATACTAGTGCATGTGTGGCTTCATGTACAAATGGTTCTGTACTAGAAGCTGATTCTAAGAATCTGAAAATGATTTCTCAGTGACGATGATGGACACCCCTATCGGATCTGACAGATGTTGAGGCAAGCAGGCCGTTTCTGATGTGGCTCTCACGTTGGATGGGAGACAGATTGCTGATGCACAAACTCTTCGGCAGACATAGCATGGAATGAAGGTCTACAAGGCTGAGCCACGCTTACTACAAGTCCAGAGTTGTCAATATTTTCTTGTTCATTTTCATTCCCTTCAGATTGCTAATCAGTTATTTTTTTATTCTCTGTTTGATGCCTGGCAAAGCCCCTGTTGACCCTGGGCACATCATTTTCAATCTTTGGAGGATTGGGTCAGTATCGCCAAGCTGCGGATTTTCCGGGCACATCTTCAATGCCGGTTGTTCAGTAACTTAAATTATGTATTGACCAAGAAATTCTAGCTTTTCTTCTTCTGAGATAACCTTTTTCATCGTCTTTCCCATGCCTGCCTCTAATATAATCTAACTGTTAACATAATGTGGGTATTAATATATGGGACAATAAGTAGCTTGTACCCCGGAAGAGGATGAGAAGTAGATATCGTGAGCACATATGCTTAATGAATTTATTTTTTGTTAACAGGGTGCAAATTAAATTAAATAATACATCAGTATTGTCAAACAGGAGACTGTACATAATATAGAAACAGAACAGTTAAAGACATTTGACATATTCAAAGCACAACAATAAAAGTCATTACTTCTTACTACAATTTCCAGCTCCAGACTTTATTAATATCTTCCACATTCCAGCCTTTACGAACAGCAGCACAACTTCATATACGTCCTACAATTCACTTTAGATTTAAGACTGTGCAGGTGTTTAAACTGAATGTAAGACACTGATTTAAGTTCGCTACGCGTTTGATAGGTTTTAAAATTAAAGTGTCTGAAGTTTTTATCAGTAAAAGGCAGAATAAATGCATTTATTTATTTATTTATTTTTAATGAGCAACAGCGCCTAGAGATATTATGGTCGAAGCTCTTTAAAATCCATAAAGAATAGCTGTATCTGATCGAAAACAGAGTTTTCCAGCGCTGCTGGGAGGAAGACTGTAAGCTAGAAATCCTTTAGTCATCATCTGCACCCTGTTACACATAACCTGTACAAGAAAACGCCCAAGGAAACGTTTCGCTTTGACATTCCAAAGAAGCTGACATGAAGTCTGTGAGACTTTTAAGGAAGAAAATCCGTGCCCTTTCTAATCATTATTCTAATTTTGTTGGTGTTTGTGCACAGTATTTTTTCTTTCTTGTGATAATTATATCGCCACAGGGGATATAGAATTATTATACGTACGACAACAAGAAATAAAAAAACAAAGTGCTTTATAGTACACTCTTTGATGCTGTTGTTGGTGTACTTGAATTAAAATGGATTTGCTCTCTTTGTATTCGATTTTTCGCAATAATTACTTGATTTATTTTTATCACAACAATACGGGAGAATAACCTAATAGAATGTTAAAATGTCAGTTGTTACCCGATAATCTGATAGATCTGTGCATTTCATTTCATTGGCTAATGGGCTGCCCAGTTCTCACAAATAATCACACTGGACATAATTTTTTTTTTTTTTTAAGTTTTCGTGAAATAAGGTAATTGATTGAACAACCAGAGACAAGTACAACCAGTTTTCAATCCCCAGGGCATATTACATAATGTGCATTTTAACATTTTCCCCTCTTTTTCGTTCAAACAAGTCTAAGCTTTCAATTGACGCACGTCATGAAAGACCGAACAAATGTAACGCACTCATTAAACGTTTTAGCCTCAGTCCAAGCTGGATGCAAACACATTAAATTACCAGACAGCTCTCAGGGGAAGAATTATCAATGTGTTCAGTTGGATAACAGATTATAGTTTTAGAAAGTGATGGTAAAAATTAAATTTGTGAAAGTAAAGTGCAACTGAGGTCACGAAAACGTATCCACGTTGCATAAAAAAGCTGCTCACTCTTACACTTAGAAGTTGGAGCCATAATATAAAGTTTGAATCATGCTTTATGCAACGGCTAAGAGGAAAGCTTTGTTATAAAATAGTGAAGCCATATATCTCCCTTGCATTCTGGCCATAGTCAGGCTGAACTTTTACTTTTAGTCTTTTCCTGCATTGCAAAGTGATTAATGAAAAATCAATCAATCAATCAATCAATCAATCAATCAATGGTTGACTGTGGTGTGGCGATAAGAGTCAATACAACTGCCTGAGTCAATCATCTCTTTTCGGAAATTGGCAAATTCTTCTTTGAGTGATGAAACTTGTTAACTAGCTCCGGCAAGGGCATTTAAGAGGTGCAAAGGAAAATTAAAACTTAAAGCAACACATACATATTATTATTATTTTTTTTTAATCTTCTTTTTTCTCTCTTTTTTTCATTGTCCCTTCTGGGTTGTTACCTTACGTTCTATGTACGTCTTTCAACCTCCTGATGGAGGTTAGTTCGATAATTTCTGGGCTCAATATAGAGCAATTATTGACATTTTCTGTCTAGTTTTAATTTTTTTTTTTTTTTTAAGGACTTGGGCTATTGTCAAAAACTAATATACAAGAACCAGTAATGGGATAGGAGGAGAGGGAGGGGAAAAAAAAGCAGAAATGGAAAGGCAATACTACTGAATGGTCTAGTCTCACGCTCGAAAAGTCTAAGGGTGTCTGAGAACCGGGGAGAATGGAGGCAGTTGGTTGTGAAATCGTCTATGGTCACCAACTGGTCTTCAAAACCTTGGAAAGAGGGAAGACAGGAGGAGGAGAATTATTCATTAGCAATAAGAGCATCAGGAATGCCGAGCGTGCGAGGTACTGCCGAAGTCTGTGGGAAAGAAAAAAGCACAGGAGATCTATTGTAAGCGAACAGCGATAGTTCTCATCCGAGATGAAAGGCTATGTAAGCAACATTTCAGTCATAAGACACTTGGATTATCTCGACTTTAAATGGGGACCCAGTTAGGTGAGAAGAAATTTTTGGGTAGAAATTTGGAGTTTGGAAATTTTGTCCGAACAGGGGCCTTCTGCATATTTATTATCCAATTTGTGATTATTAAAGGCTCACGGAACCTCCGATTTACCGTTATCCGAAAAGGTTACATGTCGGACCTCTCTATCCAAGAGGACAGGGAACAGTTGAAGCACTGAAAAAAGGTGAGCAAGATCTTTCCATATCTCGATATGACTCGAACCCACAACGTTCTTGACAAGCGGTAGACGTCCAACCCTCGGGTACGGCGATCCCCACGAATAGTTCTCTTACGTTCCTATCTTCTTGTTGGTTTGAGACACAAACTAAAAATAAAACCGTTGGTTCCTTCGCTGTATAACTAATACAGAGAATAACCCGGCCATAGGCTGGTGCAGTTGAAACTATATAGAAATGTAATCTAAAAGAGAGAAGAGCATTAATACGTGTGGCTGAAAACCCTAATTAGAGTAAAATCGACAGATGTCTTGATATGCCATTAAAATTTAGCAGCATCTTGTGGTCCGTCAAAGGGCAAGTTAGTTCGATGTGTTTGGGAAGCAGGTAAGACATAGTGTTTAGGAGGCTGACTATAAAAATCGATGTTTCTCCCTTACAGATTTGCAACATTCAAGGCTGGGAATATGACTCTATATTTCTCTTCTCATATCACATACCCCACATACCCCCCTCCCTCCCCCCTCCCCTTCCAGCTCACCAGTCCATCGCCACCTCGTTCAGTTTATGATCTGTCTTCCTATTTACTTCGAATCCTGGAGAAGCACCGGGAGTGACAAATATTGCTGGAAAAGCTGGAGCTAGGAACGAGGCAGAGATGGGCAGTGGTGGGTGGGAATGTTACAAAGAGACGGAGAGAAGTAGTGAGAGAGGGAGGGGGGGGGGATGAGGGAAGATAGGGGAAGGTGTCTGGGAGACTGATGATGTGGTAATGGCTGCAGACACGGCAATAAATGTCTGGCTTTAGCGCTTTCATAGCCTCTCGTTATCTGGAGATAATCCTGGTCTCCGACATAGGCATAAACCAGCCAGCTCACTGTGTATGATAGCCAGCGTCTCGTCTCTCTGTGTCGATTATCAGAGTCCCAATGCCTGGTCCACCAAGCTACTTTCACCTTATATGACTCAGTGACCCTGTGATAAATCCCTTTCAAATAGTGACTTATACTGATGTATGGTTTTAACGATAGAGACATACTCACCATCTAGAAAAATCACGTTTTGCATGTCTATAACAATCTCTTACTTTATTGGATACGGTGTTTTAGTTAGGTATCTGGACCTTATCATCACTCATCTCTGGTCAGCCTTCGAGTTCTAGAGGGTTAAATAATGTTTGTTGTGTTGTTGTTGTTGTTTTTTCCAACAAAACATTTTATCCTCCAAAACATTAGAGAAAATTGAACATAGTTATGTGATATTATAACATATAAATTATTTGGAAAAAACAACAACAAACAAATGCAGCTTTAAGTGAATATACCGTTTTCTGATGTTATACTTGAAGATCTAGGGAAATTGTTTAAAAAACAGTGAACTCGTAGAGAATCCTTGTCATTCATGGGGATTCTTTAAATTTTAGTTCTATACCTTCTGCTTGGAGAAACGCATTACAGCGCTGATATTCAAAGGGCATGGCAATCGTGCGCGCTACGGTGTTGGTATTCTAGGCGATTAAAATGGTCCAACTCATACAAAACCTGTACAATTTTTTCTTGGTTAGATTTTTGTTTTGAGTTTTCATCCAACCATATATTTTTTTCCTTTTTTTTTAAAGACAATTCGGTGCAATAGCCTAACTATTCTCTTTTGGTACTAAAGGAGCAAAGATGAATAACTGATCTAAACAAAACTACGTTTGCACACAGCACTCAGACTAGCATGTTTTGAATGCTGATCAACTTTGTTTTCGTGGTTTGTGATTTACTGGGTCTGAAACTAAAACTTCCAAGGGTGCACTTTAGATATGAATAGAGTAGACTTTTTTTGTAGACAAATTTTCATTTCTAAAGACAGTATGGTTTGAAAGGAGAAATGAAGGATGCGTTTAGCTTTACAGAAGTATTATGATGAACACGGCGTTTTGTCAAAGTTCTTTTCTTTTGAAGCTCCAGCAATATAATAATAACTGTGCTAAATCATCGTGATAAATGATTTCTTTCTCCTCAGCTCCTTCTTTATCTACCTCAATATCGCTCCAGGCAATAAGTAAAACAAGATCAACAACGCCAATAATGATAACGGAAAGGACTGAAGAAAATGTCACATAGCCGATAAACTGTTCGAAAAATAAAATATTTTGACATAGCGGCTTTTCCTTCCGTGATTAATTATTTCTCCACCTATACAGTTCTAACTTTCCCCAAAGTTAAAGACAACCTTGTACATCACTCATGCTTTAAACAAGTGTAAGTTATTGGGTAAGCGTTAACACAAATCTCATAAAAATAAATAACTTTTCTCGAAACAGAAATTTAAGGGTAAAAGTTGTTTTGTCAAGGGACATGAATATCATTATTTACAGCAGATAGCTGGCTGGTTTTGTTGCTTTCTTCTTCTTATTATTATTTTTTTCAGAATAGCCACTGAATATCCCAATGAAATTTTTAGGAATAATGGGGGAAATAAAAGAGAAATAATCCTATTTTGGTCCGAAGACAAAGACTTGAATACAGATTAACAACAAAATGTTCAGAATGAATTGACTATATTATTCGGATACCTGAAATAACAAGTGGATTAACATCCTTCTCCTACACAGATTATAAATAAAATGACCAGCAGCCCAATCTCAGCCTTAATTTTGTATAACGACGGCAAATGTTTCAATCTATAAAGCTGTAAAAAATCCGAATCAGACGAAGAATAATATAATATAAATGATTGATAACATGAAATAAATACCTTCTCGCAAACTAAACATAGAATAGACTGCGTAAAACGTACTGAACCTCTGAAAACCCTCAGTCGGCTAATTGCTAGAATTTCAGTTGTGAAGTTTCGTCACAAGTCCAAACAGTGATGTCAGCCTTTGTCAGAAAGTAATGATCTACTTCATAGATTACAGACTCATGGTGCACTACAACCTTTCATTAATTAATTTTCTTTCTTTTGATTTCTTGGTCTTGTTATTTCTTTAAAGATTCAATTCGACTATTCGTACATCGTCATGTCTGAACACGGTAAAGCCAGTCTTCAACGGTATAGTATTCAGAGGCTGGTTATTTTGCCACAATAGTAAGGTGAACATATTCTCAAGCTATATCAGGAAGACTATAAGGTGGAATGGGTACTATAATGTTTGCACGGCCTCTACCAGTCTCAAACATGGCTTGGAAGAGAGTGCACGTGGTTGATGGGAATAGATTTTGGCTTTTCTCTTCAAGTGAATACGGAAAGATCACACAGTGAGCAGATTGCCACTATATTTTACCTTCATCTTCTCTGCCTCTGCCTTTAACAGCGTCTGAAATCATGGATAGGCATCTCAACGAGTCTTCTCTATCCGTCATGGTGGTGGGTTAGGACATGGGGTTTTCGCAAACGAGCACGTAGTCTTCTCGTGGTTGTTGTTAGTCCATCTTTTCATCTTCCTACTTATTCTGTCTTGTCTACTGTTCCCATAGTTTACCTGATGTGATATTAACCCAGAGTCACGATGACTAGATTCACGGTGCAAGACATCGCATAGCTAGTCAGAGAGTGCACGTCCTGTTTGATGTGTCTCCGTGCTCGTCAGGCAACACCTGGAGTTCTGACATTCCGATCCAGCAACACGCATCTGTCAGATGCGATTTGCTCACACATCTGTCACAGGCATGGGTCAAGCTGGCCAGGCCGATGTCATAACTCTCTCATGCCAGAATACTAGTGTTCACCCGCTGTACCTTTTCGTGTCAATATCACTCTATCGTTATAGCTCCCGTCACGGACATAAAGGCGAGCCAGGTGTAAAAATTCTCTGACTTACACATTCTCTGCGAGTGTTTATGTGACACAGGAACCAATAATGCTTCATGTCCACTCTGCGTGTGTATTAGTTTCCAAAAGAAATCTCACTATAGCTTCCGTTGTGTTGTTGTTGTTGTTGTTATTGTTGTTTTAACTTTTAACGAGTTGGCACCTGCGTTCATTTTGTTCTCTTCTTTATGTTAAATATATAAAGTTCGTCGGTTTCTGGGAAACGAACAATCAAAGTGCTGTGGAGGTTTTGTATTTTTCCACTCAAGGTTGCTTGGTTACTCACAATCAGAGTGTCTGTAATCCTGACTGTAAAAGACGTTGTGGTTCTAGAGGCAAACCTTTTTATTTCATGTCTCTCATCCGAAGTCTTAGCTTGTTGTCTTGGTATAGTGAGAAAAAAAATCAGTTAGAAGTAAAAAAAAAAAAAAAACGATTCTGGAGCGCGAGGGCGGGGAGGGAAAAGGGGAGCGGGGTGGGGGGATAGAGGAGAGAAGGGAGAGAGAATAAGAAGCCGAAGTGTAGGCGTGGAGGGGGAAGTGGGCGGGTGAAGAACTGATTGACACCTTGTTATGAAATCCCGAAGCGTATGGTCAAATTGGATTTAGTTCTTCCAAAAAAAAAAAAAGGGAAGTAAATACATTTTTATTCCACGAGAGAACATCCCTTTTCCCTCCCTGCCCTTCCATTGAGTCAATTTCTCTTCCTTTAGCACCTCTCCCTGGAGGCTGGTTAGCTTTACCCTAAAATATCAGTAGACATCGCTGAAATAACACAGCTTTTCTATAGACTAGTAATAAATTATTTTTCCCAAGTGTAAGAAGTGAGAGTTTCATGCCACAATGCATCATTGTTATACGTTACGTGGAAACCCACTCACACACAAAGCATAGAGTCTTTGATCAAACCGGTCTTTCGATACTTTCAGGGTCAACCTCTCTTACTCACCATCGACAAACTTTACCTTCAAGCATCGGAAAAAAAATTGTTTGAATGTTAGGATCTTTTTCCTATAAATATGTCTGAAAGAAGAATTTTCTCTGGTTTCAGGAGATATAAATACCACGGTGTGACATTGTAATGTTACTCGGAAAGGAATTTCAGTGTGAAAATATTAAGCGTTTGTTTTGGACCTCATCAACCCTCTGACACTTCTATACTCAATTTAGTGCCATTTTTTTCAGCCAATTCATCTGTCACAGGCCAAAGTTCCGTGGTGAAATCATTTGAGTTTGACAAATCAGACTTGAAAACAACAATGAGGACATGATTTCTTTAAATTGTTAGCGAGTTATTATCTGAGTGATAGGAAATAATCAGACTGGTAATTTAGTTCTTAAATGTGTTTGATTTTTTTTTTTTTAAAGATGTTATATTGACCCAGAGAAAGACGCGTGTTCAGTATAATAGTCTAGGCAACAACCTGTTATGGGAGATTATTTTCAGTTCTATGAATACTTATATTCTGACCGATGTAGACGCAGATGATATTCTGCAGAGGTTCTTTTTTTATTATTATTATTGTTATTATTTTGCTTTTTTGTGCTTGTTTGTTTGTTTGTTTTGGTGATTTTAAACCCAACGACAATAACATGGTCTCCTGTTAAACTCAGATCTATACCAGAAGAACCACCCCAGCAGAGGAGCGTCTATGGGTATATAATAATTGCACAACAGTGGTATCGAATTCACCTGAATCCTAAACGTGTCAAGGATGATTGGCTTATTATAACCATTATCTGTACCTTTTTTCCATGTCATTTTTTGACGTACGGGAATCGTTAAATAGGCAAACACTAACTTTTTCAGACCTCCGTCTTCCATTGCTCTTTGAACTTCAGCAAATGAAATCTTATTCCTTTCCTTTCTCCGATGTTGTCTATCTATCTCTTCTTCCTTTGCAGTTACCTCTGATTGTGTTTGAAAATTACTTTTTATAAGATCTGATTGTAGGGACACATGGTCTTATCATTTCAATTTTCGTTTTATCATTGTAGTCAAGTCCTGTCATGCCTGAAGTTTTATTTTTTTATTTATTTTTGCAGATATATTACATGGTCTCGTAGTTTATGCCAAGGATTTTTTTTATTTCATTTTACTTTTTGCTCATTATATTTTTCCTTTACATAACAAATAACTTAGTGCCCCTTTACATTATATTTTGAACTTAAGCTGTTAACCCCTGAGCATGAGTAAAATACCATGTAAGAAATATTAGGGTTTCAGAAGTTTCTTTTGAACCTTCGAGTGTTAAGGCAGGAGAAATGATGACATTAGCTTCAGGAGATTCCCGACACTTGTCTGTCTGTATGCAATTTCTGTAACTGGAGTCGAGAGCATGAGATGAAAAGGACAAAGAAATTGCATTAGAACCCAAAATCCCACCAGAGAGACACGTCCTGTAAGGTGCTCAGCTGTATCTATTGACAAAACGTTTGCAACTGCAGCTGATGCGCCATGGCCGCAACAAAAGAACTTCAGAACTGCATGTGGCACTGTGATCCGGAGCTCAATTGTATCTTCGTTTCATGTTCATTAGATTGTCATTTTCACGAATAAAATACGTCATGACATTGACAGAACAAGAAAGAGAAAGGAAAGAATTTAACATCCGGGTCATTGTAAGCTAAAGAATTCCAAAGCATTCAGACTAGCTCATTTTTTTTAGAAATTCACGATGCTCTCTCTCTCTCTCTCTCTCTCTCTCTCTCTCAATTTTATTAAACTTTTTGAGTCTCAAGGCAATATTCTTCCTACATGTGCGGAAGGAAGTGGAGGATTCGCATAAGATATCCCCTTTACAAGCTATACACGTGATGAACCAGGCTGTAGATCAGGTGGAAGCAGATAAAAAATAAAATATAAACCGTATTTGTCCTCAGAAGTGAACTCCCTTTAACACTTTACCTACGACTCGCCAGAAAGAGACAAGACTTATAGGTCTATACACCGGCCATCTTAAAGTTAGAATAAGTATTCTTTTGTAAAACGCCAACATTGAGTGTATATTATTATTTGAAATATAGAAGCTTTGTATTGTCTTGTATCTGAAACGACATGACTTCAATGGATGTAAATATATAGGCTTTACTTGTGCTTCGTATGGAAAGGGTTAATAATTGATGAGACATAATATGAACATACTTTCATACACACAAATATGTCATATAACAATGTCGTGCATAGACCACAATGGCGTCACGACTAGTGTCGCACCAAGGTAAAATTAAGCAAATTCTGTTGCAATTTGATAATCTTACCGCAAAATTAATTGCTATAATTTAGGTCTTAGTTCTGAAATCTAAAAGGGTCTCGATTGATTACTCAGTGCAACATCCCGAATTATATCAGCTTTTGATGTACAGGCCTCTATGAGTAGCTCTTAAATAAATAACAGCCATTTCACGAAAAAAGCAGTGGTTGGGTCTTAAGAGGGTTAAAATTTGTTATTCGACAAAACAAGAAACATGGAAAGGTCAGATTAAAGGGAATAATCTGACTAACAATAATAACACCACAATTATGGTTCGTTTCATCTTTATAGAAGGCTGGAGCTGTTGTATTCTGTGCTTGTCCCATTGAGGCCACTACTTCGATTGGCCTCTGCAGTTTTTTCATGACTGAATCTAACGATGTTTGATTAGGGGACAGTGCAACTGGATAGGTCTAATTTTTAAAAATTGTTTTTGTTCGTTGTTGTTGTTTTTATTTTTTTAACCCTCGGCTGTACTCTGGAATGTGGACTGGTCAGTTGCGATGGAAATGTACTAGCCAGATCTATCTTCAGTTGTTTTTCACATAAATGAAAGTCAATCTTAAAAAGTTTTAGGTTACAAACCTGCAAATATGAGAAAATCGCGTCATATTGGGTGGGTAAGCATAATGGTCAATGTATCGTGAGATGAAATGTATAAACGGTGGTGCGTTGGGGCATCTTAAATGAAGCAGGTAAGTTTCGGTCTGAATATCTAAAAATTAGAGTGAATAAAAACCGCTATCCGTTACGTTCTTGATAGTGTTGTTAATTCCCTAGGGACCTAAACGGTTGTCCAAGGCTGGAGTGCGGCCAACAGAGCTGTTTCTCCGCTAGTGGTAAGTCCCAGCCAGTTACGTAGTAATAAAATTATAGAATAAATGACGTTATGCTCGAGGCGGTTCAGTGCAGTTACAAACGTCATGACCGATCCGTCAGAGAGACCTGCCAGTTCTCAGCCTTAAGGCAGCAAGACTTACTTTGCAAGCTGGTGTGTTTCTTTTTGTTCTTCTTTTTTCTCTCTCGTTTTTTCTTTCCGCCTGACAGGTACATGGGTCAGGGGGGCACATCGGGTACCATCAAGGATCAGGATTTGTCATTAGAGAGCTGGGCGGAGATCTGGAGCGAGGATTTGTCAGATGAGTGATAGCATTGCTATGCGCGTCCATCATCCGCTCTCCTGCCTGCTACAAGATCAAGATGTCCCACTTTGCCCTAACTGGGTGAAATCAAGCCAATATCTGGTATTCCCGGTATTTCTACAAACTTATATTAAACAGCTCAAGCTATTCTGCTGATTTAGGTTGCCGGCACCAGGGCAAATGTGTCTATTGATTTTCTTGAATCCTCTTTCAGCTGGTCACACGCATATACAAACACGCACCTGCGCGCGCACATACGCATACACACGCACACATACACGCACACACACACACATACACACACACACACGCACAATCTCACACACACACACACACACATACGCACGCATAGAAATGGTAAGTTGATAAGATTATAACTTTTATAAAAAATTGAGGCTAAATGAATACTGGCTACTTTAAATCTTTAAAAAATGGATATAGTAGTTCAGAGTTACGGTCTTTTAATAATGAGAAATATAAATTATAATGTATGCAAATGATTTTACCAAACGGTTATTGCAATTTAAGAATCACAGGGGCATACTTGGAGGCACGTATACGTTACTGACAGAGGCAATCGAGAAATCAGACACAGTGGAAATAATTAGACTGTGTTAGATATCAAGACGTACAGATATGTTAGTAAATGTTGGCATCAGTTCGAGACTCACATGCCCATTGTGAGAGTTAGAGGGTCGGGAATAGTTACTACAAGGAGAGAAACAGAGGAAGAAATGTGGGCAATAGAACCTGGTCCGATGAAGGCGGAGATTGCCGAGGCTATATAGTCATGTCCTTGAACTTCCTGATTAGATCTAGTGGTTACCGCATTAGAGCACAACTACCTTCACCTGTCCCCAGGAATCAGGTGAGGAGGAGGCTACCTGCCCAGTTAC
>JBCAUA010377070.1:0-18427 GCA_038406235.1 Peronia verruculata | reverse complement strand
CTATCTATCTATCTATCTATCTATCTATCTATCTATCTATCTATCTATCTATCTATCTATCTATCTATCTATAATTATAATCTGTATGTCTATCTGTCGGTCTGTCTTTCTATTTATTTAATTATTTGTTGTCATGTATCCTGCTGCTATCTATTCCTTTATAGCCCTGAAAAAAAATAAATAAATAAAATGCGAAAACAAATTACTGTATAAATCTAGTTTATTAATATCAAAGAACGGGGTGTGTATGTAATGAAAACCTTCCGTTTAGTCAGAATTTAAATTTGACCATTTAGTACCGTTTGTATTTCCATCCCTTATTTTGTGTATATACTTATATATCCGGGTGCCATGTAAGTCACAGCCGCTGAAAGTTCATCAGCTCATAAATTATTTCACTCATCTGACGTAAGCCCTCGGTGAAAGCCGCCATCCTACTCTATTTTCTCACAATAGCAGCACGTATATACGGTCAACTGTTTGCTGTCTCAGCTATCAACCTCTCTTGCTTTTCCCTTTCCACTCCATGTTCTGGGCAAATTGATTGGAAATTTAATCAATTTCAGTGAGGGCGAGTTTAATGTTTACTCGGTTTCAATGGCCTTCCTCCTATTCGCCTTTGATAACGGATGGAGTTGGCTATCAGTTGCGTCCATAATGCAGTTTCAGACTGTGGACAGGGCTAGTATGAACATCTCTAATTCAGTTTCTTGCTGTGGTTAAAGACTGTGTGAGGGTCCGTGTCGTGAGGCCTCCCGTTCCATATTTTTTTAAAACAGATTCTACTTGATTGAAGTGTAAATTTAAACCACTGTCTCATGAGCCAAACTGACTATGATATAAGTAGTAGAACTAGATCTGGATGTGAGTTCATATGACCACGACACGATCTCCACTGGTCAGAATGTGAGCTCAAGTAACCGCGTCTATTGCAGTCCTAACCTCACACTTTCTTAACAGCACAGCAATTTGTTTATACAATGAATTCTCCCTTACTTTATCCATTGCAATTTGACATAGTGACACAGTTTGTTTCAGTTCTAGTCATACTAAGTCTAGAATGTGAAGGACATACAAAAATCTAGCGTATAAGGTCAGTTCCTCTTCTTGCTTTCAATCACAGCTTCTTCAATCTCCAGCTCTTGGGCCAAGGATTGGGAAAAAAAAAAAAAACCCTTCGCGCACAGCCTCAGTCGGGTGCAAGATGAACAACAACAACAACAACAACAACAATGCCGCAAGGTCGACAACAAAAAATGCCGACCGGGAGCTATCACTATTCATACAACAAAACAGAAATTTAAGATATAACTAAAAACATAACAATTTTTTTAACAATACTCAGAACATAAGCTGCTTATACTTACCAGTAATGAGCAAAAATATTATGAAATTCAAACAGCATGAAAAAACAGTGTTTTGAAGAGTACTGTGCGGTTAAAGCTAAGTGTGCTGTTAGGCGCTAACATAAGTGACTTAACTGACCACTGTATAAGTTCAACTGACTACAGCTGGGGCTCCACTAGCTACAGTAGGAGTTACTTACTACGACATGAGATTAAGTGACTCCGCCATGAGACGAACTAATGATGAAATGAGCTTCTATGACACTGCACATGTAAAGCTGTCAATAGAAACTGCTGAAGTGTCAAGACTTTCTGTGTCAGGTCTATGACAGACACAGACGAACAATTTCTTCTGTTCCGCTTTTCGTTCACATTTGTCGCCTTATGACCTGGAGAAGCTTTCAACGAAGAACGACGGCAATTTCAAAAGTGAGATTTGCAAGTATGCAACATTCTCAAGAGATCAGCTTAGCCATTTGAATATTGGTCTGTGTGTCAAGCCTGTACTATATAATTAGTTTCTCGAGTGAAAAACCCGGCATATTCTGTTAATCTCTCATTCTTTTGAAACCTTTCTCAACCGTATATTAAATAAGTCACACTGGGATGTACAGGGTTAATGAAAGCCATTCTTTGTCTCCGTTATCCTAGTTTTTCTCCTTGATATTCCTTATCAGAGCTGATCAGTTATTATAAAGGTTCCAAATAAAACAAGAAGAACAACGATATATTAACCCAGTTTATGCCCACTTTCGTGACAGGACGTGGAGATTAAATTCGATTAAATTCGTGGTTCCCAAGCCTTTTGTAAAGCATCAATCATGGTTTTAACTCTTACCAGTGTAATAATAAAAAATAAAAGTTGAAGAAATCATCCCGTGGTGGAGCATTTGCAAGCCCAAAAGATAAAACCGTAGTGGAAGGGTGTGCATCCTTCAGTGCCAGACAACGTTCAATATTTCTAACGATATGTTATATGCCGGACATACAATGACCCTAGCAGTGAATGGGTTAAATTAACTGAACACATCCCATGGAACCAATCAGATCAAAAACTCGCTATCATCTTTTGTCCTGGCATTTCCTTCCAACAACCCATGCTGTAAAAACATGAAACTCAAATTTTTTCAAGATATCATATTATATGCTGGTCTGAATTCTCATTATTGAACGCTTTATGTAGAAAGTCCACAGCGGCTAAGATTTGCGAGTCCTTATACTGTTTATCCTAAGATTAGTATGTTTTCTTGTGTACAATTTCCGCATCAATGTCTTATTTAAAGATCCTGTACCACATACGAGAAGGGCTATCGGACGTCATAAGCTATGTTTGTGTTTCGTATGGAAAGAGTTTCGCATGGAAAGAGTTAAAAATAAATGATGTCAATCCAGATCAGGAACCCTGGCACGCTAGCAGTTTCAACTGCATACTTTCAGGTCTAAAAACAAAACAAAATAAGACAGACGAACAAAACTATGGTAAAATATGAAAACTATCAATGTCGATAACAGTACACATGGTAACAGTTTTAAATGGATTTTTTTTTTAAAAAGAGGGGAGGGGGGAGATTTTGCTTTTAAGGTAATAGTGCTCACTCTGCACATGGCATGTATGCCAGCTGTTCCCCAGATGTGCTTACGATATGCATTTGCTTGAATGAAATTTTGGGACTGTAGTATGCAACCATAGATCTAAGTCTTCTGATATGTTAGCTAAACTAAATCAGAAGCAAACTGCGTAAGATTCTCTAAAGTCTGACTTAACCCTAGATGTGTCGAGTGGCTGATACGGTCAATGCCTTGCCTTTTAAACTAATTTCCATACAGCATATGTGTAGCAAAAATTGATTCATTCTAACTATCCTATAGGAACTTAACCATTGTTTATTCACAGTGGAATAATGTGGTCATAGAAAGCTTGACATTTCAAAGCAGTTTCTTTTGACACTTCCAGGATTAAATGTAGCTGAAATTTCCTTAGCCATCTCTGACGCTGTAACATAGAATAGTGCATGTAATTTTCATTATAATGAGCTATTATGGAAACATGTCAGGTGTCCAAAGAGCCTAAAACCACTAACTGCAACAATTAAATGTAGAGCAGTTTTCATATTACTAGTGAGACATGTCTGATTAATAACTTTTCTAACTAACCTTGACAACCGGTTCAACTGCCCTAGCCCTAGAAACAAGCATGTTGTTGATTTAGCCCGCTTACATATAATTACCCTACAAAAGCCAAAACGAACACGTCATGTAGAGTAAGCAGGTCTGTAATATAAGGTGGAAAAACTCCGTTTTATTGCAGCACATAATAATATATCTCTTTTTATAATTATGTATGTAGTTTACGCAAGCAAAAGATCTTCAACCATGACACCTGTAGCCTATAATGTCAAACCAAAACCTTTCCCATATCAGACGTACACCGTTTGACATAAATATTTAGTAACAAAAAATACATTCTTTGCAAGCTAACCGGACCCAATGTTCTGTCAATCTTACCTTTCCAAAGTCTGAACTTTTCGCGTGCTTTCATCATGGTTTCTCAAAAAAAAGTCGATGCTACTCCAAGACAGGAAAAAAAGTCACACACACACACAATATACTAGATTTACACAGTCGCCCAGGAGAGACTTGTGATGTTGAGGGAGAACTTGATCTGACCAAGGCACGCAAGCTTGCAGGTAATATCGCAGTGCTCACCCCGATCTAGCGGCAGGCAGGCCGGCAAGCGGGAACAAAAACCCGTTCAGATTCCAGTCTAGCGTTATTAAGGGACTCTGGAACAAATCGCCGTCAATCTTCCATC
Organism: Peronia verruculata; assembly: GCA_038406235.1. Classification (NCBI taxonomy): domain Eukaryota; kingdom Metazoa; phylum Mollusca; class Gastropoda; order Systellommatophora; family Onchidiidae; genus Peronia; species Peronia verruculata. Next base: position 14,269 of record JBCAUA010377070.1, on the reverse strand, counting down.
CCGTTGTATGTTGTAAATTGTAAAGCCGTCAAGGGGAGGAGGCCGACCGAGTCCCTCTCGCCCTCTCCGTTCCACCCTGACGGCTCGTTCATTGGGTGAATGAAATATTTACGCGTCATGTCGGTCAAATAAATCGCAAATCGATACACAGTCTGTTTTCTTGCAAGATTAGAACTGAAACGGCTACCCAAGGTCGAACACATCATTTCACGTAAGAAAGAGTTGTTTTCCCAGCACTGCCGTGGAAGTTAATCAGTTATTGAAAAGTCGGCTTGGTGTGGAAAGCTGGTGGTTGAAATTTCCGTATCGGTGTGGCTGAAGAAGAAATCAATGAACTGAAAATTGCTCTGAGTGCAGATGTGAATAATTAAAGTATCGGATTGTTCAAGTTATACGACTATGTCTGATAGGTTGCAATCGTATGTTGCAAACACATACCTGGTAAGTGTTGGTAAAGAGACTGTGACAGAAGATGGAGACACTGTCCGTTCTCTACATCATGGCAGATAATAGTGTTTATATTATATAGTGTTTATACATATATATATATATATATATGTATATGTTGTGGCTATATTCAAAGACTGAGAAGTGGTTTTTAATCTTGAGATGATGACGGTGATACTATTAAAGGACAGGGCAAGGGCGGAGAGGAGAGGGGGGAGAGATAAAAAACCGGGAGAAACAAGAGGGAAGTTTAACAAGAGAACAGACTACCAGGGCAAGGGAAAACAAAAGAAGTTTTTTTGGCGTAGAAACAGAAACAGATCAGGCAGGAGAGGATTGAGAGAGTAGTAGTTGAAAACCACAAGGGGGAGGGATAAGCAATGGGAATAAGACAAAGTACCGTGGATGAAAGAGATAGAGAGACAGAGGAAAAGTGAATGCAACTCACACACACACGCGTATACACAGACACAAAGTGGGAAAAAAATGACAGACAGAGGGGGGAGGGAGGTGGAAGAGATTTAGAAATATTAACAGAAAACAAATTTTAAAAAATGAAGAGAGAGACAGAAAGAGAGAGAGAGAGTGAGAGAGAGAGAGAGAGAAGGAGGGGGGGGGGAGAGAAATACACATGTAGAACAAGAAAAGCGCATCAAAGATCTGAACCTACATCAAAAGGCACATCTCTGAACAAGCATTCCTGATAGAGCAGGCCAACTGCTACCAGGCCGTTCAATGCCAATTAAACCATTACTGCCTTAGCATTGCTCAAATAATTATTGCAACTAACACAATAAGGCCCGCTTGCTGCCTCAGATCCCAGCACTGGAAGCTTGTCAAACTGCTAAACAGTCTACAGCAGTTTAAAGTTGCTGCACAGTTGTATTCGTTGCCAATGGCAACAAGAGTTACGACATCCTAGCGTAATTTTGAAAATATGTGTTCAATCCCTCTTCATACCCTCTCTCCTCCATCGTTTCTTTCTTCATTCTCGTTTTTTTTTTACTAGTTGACTCCTGCTAACATTTCGTGATTACATCTCTCTCTCTCTATCTTTCTCGTATACACTTTTTCTTCATACTCTCTCTCTCTCTCTCTCTCTCTCTGTGGCATAATCATTCTCAATCAGAAATTCACCCATATACTCTGGCTCATCGGCAATGTTCCATCAGACAGGGAAAGAAAACGTCAATACTGAAAAGCCGCACCTACTGATTTGATTACTAACAGCAGCTTATACCAGTACATCTTTCCAATCACTCGTGATCCCAAAAATAATGTTCATTTTCAGCAAACTGCTTGAGCACACAATTGGGCGGACCCATATAAAGAACAACAACAACAATAACAACAACAACACCAACACCAACAACAACCACCACCACCACCACCACCACCACCAACAACAACAACAACAACAACAACAACAACAACAACAACAACAGCAACAACAACAACCACCTAGCTGTTTCAAAACTGATGGTCAAGTTTTGCAGTTACATTTATACTCTTTTTTTTCCATTTACAACGTGAACTGAAGTTGTTCGTCAAAGAAATGTATGCGGACCGACAGCTTTTGGCTTATGTTACAGATTGTCCTGGTTCTCAAATGGTCATTTCACTGGCATGACCATTTACTACAATACTGACCGGAGAGGGCTGGCAGTCAAAATGGATGGGACGGACACAAAGTGGAAGGGGGGGGGGGGATAAATGGACAGGAGGTTACAGCTCTTGACCAATTGTTGAGCACTGATTTACTGGAGTGACAACTCTCTCTCTCACTAATTCACTTTACTCACTTACTCACTCGCTCATTCGTTCATTCACTTTACGCACTCACTCACTCATCCACTCACCAACCCACCCACTCATTTCTTCCCCTCTTTCGTTCAGTCATTCTCACACTCTCCCTTACTCATTCCTTCCCTCCTTTCTTTACTCACCCACTCACTCACTCACTCACTCACTCACTCAGACTCACTCAGTTACACACTCACTCACTCACACACTCACTCACTTACACACTCACTCACTCACTTACACACTCACTCACACACACACTCACTCACTCACTCACACACTCATCCACTCACTCACTCACTCTCACACGCTCAGTCACTCACTCATTCCCTCCCTCCCCGCTGAGTTCTCATTTATTTGGCATACGCTCATAAAACAGCAGATGCTACTGTTCTCTTTCTGCCCAGAGGTACAATAAATCAGTAATCAGCCATCCACTAAAGGAAACTAGCAACCAGCCAGAATAGCCATGGCCTTTCTCTATCCATGTCTCTGTTAGGATCTCTTCTCGAAGCCTGAGCAGCACTGGTTTTGTATTATGTAATTAGATGCTGAGGCTGGAATCTCTTCGCCGACACGTAATAACAGATAGGGACACTATACACAATGTATACGGACAGACAGGCAAAGCCACACCCTAACTCTTGATGAAAATTACATGTACATTGATTACAGAAATCTTAATGTATCTCGATGTTCCTCCTCCCCTCACCCCTCCTACCTTCCTCCTCCCACAATAAACAAACACATACACTGGCAAAAACATATACAATCAGTTATGCGATCAATCATCATCTATAAACACTCATACATCATACATTCTCTCACTTGCACACTCAATCAGTTCATTCACTCATTTCTTCCCTCACTCATTCACTTACTCACTCTTTCAAATTGGCTACTCATTCACTCAAGTCACACCTTCACCTTCACTTACTCAGCCACTCTTTCATTCGCTCACTTATTCATTCGTCCACTCCTGCACTGGTGAACTAATTTACTGACTGACAGATAGATGGACAAACAGATAGACAAACGGACAGATAGACAGACAGACGGAATGACTGACTGATTTACTCACTCATTACACCCTCTCACTCGCTCATTCACTCACTCATTCACTCACTCTTTCACTCACTCACTCATACGTCCTCTCATACATTTACTCACTGGTTCCTGTAATCAATATTCCACTACTTCAGCTTACGACACAAATGTATTTACATAAGCATTAATTTTTAAGACAGCTCACTTCTTTCCTTGTTTTTGTTCTTTCTCCCCCTGGTTCATAAATCTATCACATTTGCAGTGAGATCAATACAAGCTAATAAAAAGCCTTAATACCACTGTATGTGACACGGATAGAGGCATAAACTGTTTGTGCTCTCCCCCTCTTTAACATCCGGATAACGCAATGTTCAGCATATATAATAGTAAAAAAATAGTAGTTTAGAATCATAGTGTACAGCCAGCAGGTTGGATAGGACAGCAAGTATTTACTAATCCCTGTCAAAATTACAACAAAAAAAGCTTGTAACACATAATACAGTTGGGTTATGCTTTACTTAGAAAAGAAAATGGAAACACCAAGATTTATATGACTAATCAACACAGGAGAAATTTACAAGGAAAAGTAATGCACTCTTTCATATTGATAATCAGCCAACTGGTTTCTAACTCGTAGTTTACCGTGAATATCAAACTTTGAACACAAGCTAGAATATCAGATTTACAGAGGATGAGTTTGCGAAAAATATAGTCCTCTTTTATGGCCACAAAACCAACAGGTCCGTGTTTATACAACAGCATGTTAGACTATCAAAATGAAACTACTGAAATGAGGAAACATAACTGAAGAGCTAAAATGTAAATTGCTGCAAAATTAATGATCAGAGAACCATTGGGGTTTTTCATTACATTGGCTCTGTGTGCGTGCGTGCGTGCGTGCGTGCGTGTGTATGTGTGTGTGTGTTATCGATGAATTTGGACTTTATATAGAATTTTGATTCTGTTTGCAGAGCGAGGAAGGAATGGGTAGCACAAAAACAGCAGTTCTGTAAGTCTGGTGTGAGCCTGACATGACACAAAAGAAACAGGAAAAAAATGAATATGTACTAATCATTTCCACTAGAAGTCTATGGCTAACGTATGAGATGTCCTACAAACAACGACGTTTAATGGTAAATTAAGAAAATGAGACCACGGCATCAAATTAAATTAAGCAATCTGCAGCAAATCAATTGTTATAAATTATTCCTCAAATCATGACACATAAAAATGTCCAATAACTACAGCATTTCTAAACGTAAGTGTACATACAACAGCAATGCCGAAGTAATAGAGTAGATCAAGCTAAAGTAAATCTGCAGTAAATATGTCTTTTCTTTAACCATGAAAGTGTCAGGAGAGAGACTTTAGGACCAGTTGTGCTATTATGATATTTATTGCTGTTCAAGAAATCAAAAGTTAGGCCTAACTACCAATAAAGATAAATCTTGTTTTTGTGTTGTATGCCACCTGGAAAGCCATTCAAATGTAGAGTATCATGAGTTAAGGCTTCGCACAGATCACTCATTTTGCACTTTTAGGGTTAAACTTTGGTAACTGAAAAGTCTATTCTATGATAGGTGGTGGGAGGGATGGGGGGCTAAGGATTTCTTCTGATCTAGTTCCCATGAACTGAGAGGAACGTAGCTAAGAACAGTTTTAGTCTTTATCCCTGTAGGTACCAGCAAGCATGAGCAACACATTTCTTCCTATCATTTTATACAGCTATAGGTCTTGTTTGCCAAAAGCTTACAGATTGCGTCAGAAGCAAATTATGAAAAGAATATGCAGTAAATTCGTGTGATATCCTATAGATCTGCCATAAATGCAAGTAGTGATTTAGAAGTTTGACAAGAAAGTGTTTTGTACACATACAGCAATAGAAAGTGAAATCATGAAAGCACAAATACAGCAACAAACAACATCGGCAGAGTCTGCAGAAAAAGAAATTATTGTTATCCATAATAGGCTGAATCTGCAGTAAAAATGAGCTATAGTCTGTGGTGCTACGGTAAGGTCAAACTCAACATTGGTTGTTTTCATGTGTAACTTGTAAGCCTAGAAAACAGAACACTGAATTCCAATGTGCTTGTACAATAATAGAAAGTATTCATATAGCGCTTATCCCCGTAATTTCAAGCTCTAAGCGCTTTACAATCCATTATTACCCCGACAGACCCAAAGAAGACACTCATAAACGTTCTCAGCTTCCCGGGAAGCATACAAGGCGGCTACCTGTTAGACGCTCAAATCCTTGTCAATCTAACAATATCAATCACTGTCTATAGTCGGGTACCTTTGATATCGAACCGAAAAAACGGCTACTGATCCAGAGCGGCGTTGGGTGACTTACTCGAGTTGTGTGATCGAAATAAGACATGTCTCTAGGTAGGCACGGACACAGGCAATATTCTATTCCACTGTTAAGAGACAAATCTACTGAGCCAGCTGACAATGTGCGGCCTTCTGTGTATCACCTAGTTCTGGCTGTCTCTCTGTCTGCCTGTTTGTCGCTCCGCTTATCGATCTGTCTGTCTATCTACTTATCTATCTAACTAGCCTGCAATCGCCTTCCACAAACCCATATGGATCTGCAGACTGGCGTGTTTTCTACGCAGTCACAGAAAAACATATTCTATAAAGTACATGCGTTCTTCCCTCTCTGACTGTTGATGTTGTTCACCCGCTGTGTATTCCTTTAAAACGAGATCCCATAGATTGATAGTATGGCGATGGACAATACCCAAGGCACTCTGGATCCATGGAGCCTTGAAAGTACAGGTAAGCCTCAGCTGAATTCTTCCAACCATGTCCACCTTGGAATAAGCCCAGTTGGTCAAGCATGACCAGGCGAATAGTAGAGCGTGCTGGTCAATGAAATGTCTTCCCAGTCATTTTCAGTATTTGGGACAAGCACAGCGTAACTACTGACGGTAACTTTGTCTTTGATTTGTTTGTGTGTGTGGTTGGTTTGCTAGGAGAATCAGTTGTCGACTAGTAACGGTTGTTATATGTTGAATTTTCTTTCTTTCTTTCTTCTTTTTTTTCTTTCTTTCTTTCTTTTCTTCGCAGCTCTAGCTCTTTTCTACCTTTCTCGGCTCCCTTTCTTTCTCTGGTTCCTTCTCCCATTCTACCTCTTTCTCTTGTTACCCCTCCCTTCTCCCCTTCAAAACACGCAACGTATTTATCTTTTTTTTTTTTTAAACTTTTTTTCTAACCCTTTATGTCGCCTTTCATCCTTCAATTTTTCTTTCATTCTCTCTTAACTCGCTACGATTCTGTCCAAATTGTTATAAAAATTTGTCTGTTTTAAAGATAATTCTTCTTTCTTTCTCTGATACAATCGTTTTCCCATTCCCTTACATTCTCCGTAAATCCGTAAATCTCACTCTTTCTTCATGCGCTCTTTGTCCTTAGACTTCTCTCCTATTATTTTTCGTATCCTCAGATCCCCCCCCCCCCCTCTCTCTTTCTCTCCTCTCTCTCATACGCTCTTCCTTTCCATACATCGTTCTCTCCTTACATCGATCTTCCCTTCATATCTTTCTGACATTTTTTTTCCTCTCTTCTCATCTCCTATTTTTCCATCTATTCCACTCCTCTTGCTATCATGTCCAAATGTGCCCTTTCCCAGCTGCTGTTTTTACCAATGTTATTTAGGTTCCATTCCCGCATCGTTTCCGTGGCCAAAACCTTTTTCCCCCATCACCGCGTAAAGAAAAGTACAACTTTAATGTAAAACCAGGAGCGAGTTCTCACACTCCGAAACCTTCCAAGATTTTTAAAGGCCAAATTATGAACGATTTACTCGCCTCTCGAACTGCTTTAAAGAGCGGCTACTAAAATCATATATGTTCGATATTGGATCACCTTTGTGGAAGACTCTCTGTTTTCATCCCGTTTCGCGCATAAAAATCTTAATGTACTACATTATTATATTGAATTAGATAACACAACAGTAATCAGACATGGTGGTACATTAACACTATTTAAATGTCATATCGTTTCGCAAACAATCTAAATTTCTGTATGTATAAAATTAGGCAGGACAACAGTGATCAAGCATAATGGTCAATATATACAAAAACAGAGTTCTTTTTAAGTCCGTCATGAAGATAAATATCTCAAACACTGTAAAAAAAAAAAAAAAGGCAAATCAAGTTTCACGATTTTGTTTGTTTGTTTGCTATTGTTGTTGTTGCTGTTGTTGTTGTTTTTTGTTTTGTTTGTTTGTTTGTTTGTTGTTTTATAATAATACTACTTTCTTTAAGTTTCAATAATGACGTTTTTTTCGTTGTAAAATGCATGTTACGTGGTACATATTAAAACCACTATTAGGACTTCCCAAACTCATCCCATTCAAACTGAGCCAAAGACAATCTACAATGTGATCAGCACGAGCGCTAGGGAGATGTGCTGCATTGTGACAGAAAACCTAAGTGAACAATACAACGTGCTACTTAGTGCGAATGGGTAAATAAATGGTGTAGTGATATCTTCGTTTCCGAGACCACTTATATACAAAATCATATTACTGCCTTCGGGGGAAAAAAATAATTGTGTGAAATTTTAAATAGTGCATTTTATCCACAACTGAGCGGGTAATATATAAAATGTAAATAGAGGATGCCAGTGTATTAATACAAAAGATTGCCTTCATATATCATGTTTGAGAGAAAGGCTTGGAACGGCCCTAAATTGCAAACCCATAAACAACAAAGTAGGCAATTGGGCAGCAAAACTGAGACTAACTTTGTTCAAATCGGACAGCTCTGACTATGTGAAGTCCAAGGATCTGTAAGCCGCTTTCAGTCCAATGGAGGAATTTATCACACATTAGATCTATAATGCTATATGCCTAATTTGGAACTATTCAGTGGGCTCCAGTAACGAGTTCGCACTTTGTTATTGCAGAAACAAATTCACTAAGCATGCATGACTAATTCGCTATAGAAACAAGGCTAATTCACCTTGACCGAAACACTCTCATGCCATAGCTTCACCACAACTCAGAGATCTCTACTGAAGGAACAATATTCTCCTCTCTTTGACAAAACGTATTTGCACTGAAATTGCTGTTTCGCGCAAAAAATTCCGATTTGGTTTTGCCTCCTATTCTTTGACATAAAGGCAGTCATTACAGTTTTTGGAGAATGAAGAGATGCAATATGTTGTCTTTTAAAAGTATAAAACGTTGTATTGAAATATATGAGGACAGAATTGCAGTCTGATGGAAAAGACTTTGTTCTGTCAAAGAACGGTAGCTCTGCGAGTGTACTGATAGCTGACGTAGAAAATATATATTTCAATATCTGGCTAATCCCGTCTGGCTAATTTATATCGAGTAATCCACTGAGCAAACTCCTGTGCCAGACTGTGAACACGTTATATTTACAGTTAGTTATAAGCACATGCTGGTATGTGATTTCATCCTCTCTTTCGGCTATAGATTTTAGATAATAACCTAATAAATATCAGCACAATTTTATTACGCCAACTTCTGCGCCAAACACAGTTCAATGACATTCACGGGTTAGCGGTTTATCAAGATGCTATGTAATAATTCGTCCCTCCAAAATTATAATGTCCCAACTACAGCAGTTTTGCGCTGGAGATAGAATAATTTAATTCTGGGGCCATGAATAGTCAAAGAATGTGCATGACAAAAACTATTAAAAATATCCATATTTTTTTGTGTAAATGTGCGCAATCTCACGATTTTATTACGGGGACGAAGGGGACGGTACATATATATACGAGTATATATATGGGCATGAATCGCGTGGTACTAACTTCATCTCTAGATTCATCTGACAACTTTTCCTTTACCGCTGTCATAATAAGCAATCATCCTTTTATACCTGTGCGTGAGATAAGACTTCACGGCAATATAATTCATCTTAGAACAACAATCGAGCACATGGTTGTAAACTGCCATTCTCTGTGTGTAACTGTGAACTATATTATGCTTGCCATACTGCTCTGTTAAGTGTACTGTCAATATACAATTACAGGTGACAATGTTTGGAGGATTAGACGTGTGAAAATACCTATGTACGAGCTGTAAGTCGTCGCATTAATAAACGTTCATAACCATCAGTTCAGCTTCAATGTAAGTGTGGCAAATAAATCTTTCCCCATCGCCAAAATTAGAGTCATCTAAGAATAAGTATGTGGTTTATGGTGGACAGCGCAGTTAACAATACACTCTTACTACATCGACTTGACTCATTTAAAACCTAAGATCAAGCCACTGCAATTTCTGTTGTTTTCAAAGCCTATTTGCCAACAGCATCGTCGATTGTAACTACAGACAGCACTCTAGATTTTGACGTATACTATTTCAGGGAAGGTAATATCATTTCTTAAATGGTCTGTTGATGTAGGACTACGTCGATCTGGTGAAGGACCGCTATGAAAATAAATTTTGAAAATGGACTTTCTGGAATTTCTCCTCACTACATTGTACAAAGGACCTTTCTCGGACCTGAGCTTAGGACAATTTATTTCACGGGTACTCTTAAGATCATGAATCAACTGAAAGATATATCTTTGGTCCGAACATATCTAGAACATAAGTGGCCATCTTTTCTTCTGCCTTTCAATCCTTTTTATGTCCGATGAGTCCGTTAGAGCGCCAATGGTTCCATTATGATACTTGTTTATGTCCAAGAAATAACATCTAATCGATAGCGTAAGACGACAACGTTATCCCTGTGGGTAGCCTAGCTGGAAAGTCATTCATATACAAAGTAAAAAGAGTGAGTTTTACGAAAATCGGCTATGATATTGATCAGCCCTGCAATCACAAAATCACACGTCATAATACAATAAATAAAGCCAGCCTTACTTGGCACAAAAAACGTGTACTTTCTACTGAGACAGACGTACATTTTACTCAAATCTTCACTCCACATTTGCTGCTATTCTGCTGATCTCATTCTGTAACTCATCGATTTCGCTAAGTTGGATTGCTCGCAAATGAGGGATTTCGAAATCGGTCACATGACCGGGGAAAACCCGCTCACATGGCTTTGTTTATGTTTATGGTGTGACATGTCTGAATATTTGTCACTGGTCAGAACTTGGTGTCATGCGCAGACCATGTACACAAAATAGCGTGTGAGCGGAAATTCCTCGGTCATCTGTAACCCACTTCGAAAGACCTCATTACGATACATATCTGCTCATTGAAAAGAGACCCGCTATCAAGGTAAGTCGTGGCAGGAATTCCGCCAATGGTGATAATAATTTACAGCAAAACATAAGAAAGTTCAATATGTCTGAATTCACCATATTTTCTCTTTGAGTAATATATTTTTTTTCCTAAATAAGTGCAGAGAAAGACGGTGTTTCTTCCGCAACTGTTGGTGTTGAATTCAACATTAAAAATTAAAGTCACATCACCACCATCATCTACACCAATGACAACAACACACAACAAACATCGAAAAACAATACATATAAACAATCAACAACAAAACTATCGTCCAAATACCCCTGAATATACGTGAACAACAATAACAAGAAGGACAGTAACCTGATTATAAACACGAACACACTCGTCGGCACACGCACAGTGTCACGACCGCCGGTGTTTACTTGTACCTGCCCCAGCCGGCCACCAAATCTGTAGACAATTAGCCGTGATTACGCGGATCATTACCGTCCGCCGATCTGCTGATGGCTCGGGTATTATTTATTATCTCCTGGAGCCGCACGAAAACCTTTGATGTCAGCGCGGTTGCCGTGAGCGGCTGCTGGGTAATCGTTGGTGCGGGACGTAAATCTTTGTGTTTATAAAAGGGTACTTATCTACATGTAAACCTACATGTAATAAATCTATACGACCGAGATGGTCCCCTTTCTCCATTTTGGCACTGAAAGACCGAAATTCAGAACGAATGAAAATGAACTACAAAACGATCAAACCTCAAGCAAAGGGAGACAATATTTTCCTGAAAACCTTTTCGGAAATCCAAGGCAATCTGCTCTGGAGTGCAGTGGTGGCTCTTGCCCATGTCATGTCTAGGGAAGCCTCCTAGTTCTCAAGATTGCATCCATCCACCGTTCTTAGACACAGTGCGTACACAAGACCAATGACCCCATATTACAGTACTTTTCTATCATACACTTCCGGCTTGCTAAAACATGGGGTAATGCTGCATTTCGCTTAAAACAAAACAAAACTAAACAGAACGGGGAACAATAACGAGGTTTGTCTTACTTTTCTTTTCTGAACATCCGAGAAGTCAAGAAACTGTGCCTACTAAACATCCGCCGTGAAGTCAAGATGGTTAAGTGACTTTAATGCTTATCTGGCACTTCAGAGCTAACAAGAAAGATCGTACCCTTAAGAGAAAAGATTAGAGGAGGGAGGGTGGGGGTGGGGGGGGGGGGGGGGGGGGGGGATCCCCCCCCCCCCCCCCCCCCCCCCCCCAGGGACCCTGCTACATAATGACCAAAACCTGAGCAATTACGGACCTTCTCCAGAACCTACTCGGAAATATAGCGATAAGAATGACTGTTGGTTGACAGACTGCTCTGTATTTTGGACTAGTATGGACAAATTATGAGCGAGAGGTCTTCACTTCAACTAATATTTTTCAGCAGTGGCGTTCATTGACTTGAATAGCGCTTTAAAAACATCGTAAAGTGGACCAACTGACTTCAGACGCTACGTCTTTCACTCGACATCCGTCAGAAACCAAACTGACAAGAGATTGTCTGTACAGCGAGAACATTACCTAAAGTGATAAAACATTGTGTGGGACAATGACTACCCAAAACAAGATTCGGCCCAAAAATGAAAAGGTGTATTCCTCTATCGAAAAAATCCATTCAAATGTAACGCACAGCATTACAGAAAAGTCACATCTGCCTCAAGCATGACTTCTAAATTTGATAAACAAGGAGACAGTGCTGTAATCAACATAAATAAGAAAACTGTCTTGTGCATCTGACAAGAACCTGCTGACACATTTTCATTTGAAGATGTCATGGGTTCTGTATTTGGAAGGTGAGTCGATTGTAAATGGGTACTATATCAGAACAATCTGCCCTCCTTATCGATAGAATAATACCTTATCCTATATCTCATTTCATCATGTATCGCCTCTTCTTGTAGTATGTCCGTATCACATCCCCTCATCCTATCATCTCATAGTAATCTCATCTGATTAACACTAAATCTCTGGGGTCAGTCGATCTGCCACGTTTGTCCTGTAGCTGCTCCACTAGAACACCGTACGGCACAGTTCAGGCTTAATGGTCAGCGTATTCTGTCTGTATCCTTCGCACAAGTGGGACCAATGAACAGATAAGCACGGTCATATATATATATATATTATATATTAGATATGATGATGAGAAAGACACCATTAGATATGATGATGAGAAAGACACCATTAGATATGATGATGAGAAAGACACCATTAGATATGATGATGAGGAAGACACCATTAGATATGATGATGAGAAAGACTAAGAGGGTAAGAGTAAATGTACCAGTAAACCACCGGCGGCTCCCAACCTGCAGATATTGCTAAATAAACAAGCTCGTCAAACACACATAACTTCAGCCACAAGAGGCACTACAGGAGCAGGACAGGCCACAGGCACATCAGAAAACAAATCGCATCAATCATAATATACTGTAAAAACTGAATGTAAATTCACAACCATTTGCTGTGAACTTACAGCCAACTCACCGTTTATTTTGCTACCTTTTTTTTTTCTCTCTTGCTGTAATTTTACATACAAAATTAGCATTTCTAATGCCAATTTTTCGTCGCACCTCAATATCATGGTCTAAAAAGCATCGAGCAACAAGACAATTTTTTTGCTGTAGTTTTACGGTATAACTTTCCATTTTTTGGGGGGTGCCAACATTTAGCCATATTTTATATGAAAATTATTGACGGTGTATTTGTAGACAAAAAGTAGTAGCTGAGGTGGCAATCGGCAATAACAAAAGTAATATTTTACCGTTTTCAATATTCCCCTTAATTTTATGTCATTTTTTGAAAAGTTTTGTTCTAATCATAGCACATTTCCAAATTTTTGGGCCTTAAGTCATTCTAAGACTTTTGCACATCGTGGATTTTCGGCCTTAAGTCATTCTAGGACTTTTGCACATTTGTTCACTATTTGACCAGCGGTGGTGAAGTTTACAGAAAAAAAAAATCAGTACGGTCCCTCTTTTCTTCCGGTTAATTAAAAGAGAGCTTAATGCTCCATAGCTATCCGGCCCAGCTGGTGTAGTTGAGCACTGTTTTGGTCAGGTTCGGATGATAGAAACAGTGAACCATCATCCAAATCGCTCAGTTGCTTTAGGAGAGAAGGGTAATTTACAAAACCAGAGTGAGCAACATCTCATAATTCGCATTGCCAAAAAGGATGGTTTTGTCTGAAAAACATCTTCAAAAAATATTTTTTAAAAAGCATAAAGTATCTACTGGAAGCGTTTCATATCTTACTCTCATTTCCATTTGATACTCGGTAATTGCTCAAAAAGCGCCCGTTACATTATGTTTACATCACATAATATCCTGGATTAATGGATCATTTTTGTTCTGATGATCGTCGAGTCGGAGTGAACGAGCAGATGCACACCGTACCAATGCAAACATCTTTATAAGAAAGCAAGAGCACATGTACTTGTATTGATTATCTGTAGCTAATGTTACGTTCAGAGCTCATTACCGGCTCAGATGGTGAGGTAACGACTTAATGTGAAGTACAGGGTGATGTCATAGTTGCTCTTATGGTTCGTTTCCGATCAGATCTGGTCTGGGCTGATGTTGGAATATAGATCGATAAATGGACTGACGTAAACAGACAGACAGACAGACAGACAGACAGACAGACAGACAGGCAGGCAGACAGACAGACAGAGACAGGCAGACAGACAGACAGACAGATAGATAGATAGATAGATAGATAGATAGATAGATAGATAGATAGATAGATA
>JBCAUA010376960.1:2423-18429 GCA_038406235.1 Peronia verruculata | reverse complement strand
AACCCGTGCCGCCAATGCGCCTCGTACGGGGACCCCGCAGGTGATCCCGAAGGACCATCCGCAGAGTCGCCGAAGCAGCAGGTGCCCCTCTAGTTTCACCCATGTTGGCGGTTGAGCCAGGGCTAAAAGATCAAGTCACCCACCGGGGATAGTGGGCTGACTGACATGATCTATGCTACATTCTATATAAATATATGTCTTTCAATCTCCTGATGGAGGTTATCGCGATGGTTCTTTGTTTTAAAGAAACAAAAAAAAATTCCCGTCTTAAAAACTCCTGTCTTCTTTTAAAAAAAAAAAAAAATCCTGTTATAAAAACTCTTGTCTTCACTTTTGAAAAAAAAGAACTAAAAAATACTACTTACAATAATAAATCCTGTTTTAAAAAATCCTGTCTTCACTTTTGAAAAAAAAAAAAAAAAATGCCAGCAAACCACCTCTCCAGCTACTCCCTATTCTGTTTTTTTTAAAATTTATTTATTGAAGATGTGTGTTTATTTGTCTTCTATTCTACTTCAATATGGCCCTTAATACTATTTCTATTTGCCGTATTGTTTGGACTTTTGTTGGTCCATGTTTTTATTCCTGTTGCTATTCCTGTTCTATTGTTCATGGACCATATTCAAAGGTCCTTCCACGATGGTCTGAGGGTGTTGCTACGTTGTTTTGATCACTCGTAGGTCCTTTACTATTTTTGTTTGGTCTGTCCAGGTCCCTGTCGTCCCTTGGCCCTATCTCCTATGATTTTAACATAACAACACAGAGATGCAAATCTGAATTTGTCTGTGGTTTTTTTTTTTAATGATATGTCTGTGGTTTATTTTTTTAATGATTTATATATAAATATATTTATATCCTCTGAAAGAGAAGATAACACTAGTTTCAAAAATGGGCAAACTGTGTTAGGTTTTAAGACATGTTATCCTATTATATCTTCAATCCTCAGATGAATGCTACAAATTTGTTCCTTTTAAAAAATATGGTGGTTAAGAAGAGAATTTAACCTGTCCAACAATGTTGAAAAAAACCTTGGGCGGAAACTTTGCTCTCAAACAACGGGGCATTTAATATTGTGGCCCTCTAAGTAGTCTAAGTAATGAACACAACGAGGCTGATATCTCAGATCTGCGAGGCAAAAATCTGACACATGAGACAGCAAAATGTTGTTGTGTTTTTAGCACATGACTTGCTCATTGGAGTAGCACATTAATTATTATACACATTCATTACCAATGCTATATATTTTATGAGGGGTGAAGAAAATTTGAGGTATTTTGAAATCTGTCTTTCTTCTCCTTTTGGTGTACTAGATTTAGTGATCGTAGTTGTGGTTTGGTTTGTAGAAGGGTTGCATTCATTACTGTCTGTAAATGTGCACTCTCTTCTCTGACTTTAAAATGCTGGAATGTATGAGTTTCCCCACCCAGTTCACTCAGATAACCCAATTCAAATTAATATCATTCTATGAAGGGAATGCAGTGGTCTTCTGAACATGATATTCAAAGAGAGTGTGTGGAGGGAAATGTCAGCAATAAAGTCTCTTTTGTCTTATCATTTAACTCCAGGTAACAAGTAGATCAAATACCATAGCAAATAAAATATGCAGTAAGAAAGAATAAATATTCATGACTCGTGTTCTAACTAAGCCTACCAAATAAGTTTTGACAAAACATAGAGCAAATCACAATTGCTTCATCAGGATAAAAAAAAAAAAAGATACTTTGAATGTCGCAGTGAGGAGATATTGATCATCAAACTAATTATACACTACAATTTTAAAGAGAATTACATGGTCTTTTCAACAATCTCTTTCAGCACAACTAAATATTATACACCAACCAAGACTGCATTAGAGAAAAACAGAAAAATGTGAGAATATACTGGTGGTCACAAGACGATGTTCACTTTAGATATAATCTCAAAATGGAGAGTCAATTTTATGATATCATGGTAAGACACACCAGCTCCATAATTTGATATAACAGGAGAGGAATTTTGCTTGGGGGTCCAATTGACAAGTGATTTATTGCCTTGCAACTGCCAAACTAAAAACACAGCGCTGGTTTGACAGCTATGTAGCGTATTTCCTTGTTTTTCCTGTTTCTGTTTTAATAGCAAAGCAAAGAGCAGTAGCAAACCATTCTCATGAAATGTGGGACAACTTGGTCATATCTTAATTCATGCTGAAGAAAAATAGAATTAATACTTAATTCACATCTACCAGGAAGTAAAAGCAGCCCCAATATGAAGAGGGCTGATATGAGAGTAATCTTCTCTTCATTCCAAATCAGAATTAAACCATTTTGTATTAATCTTCAGATTTTCTTTTCTTGGTCTGTCAAGATGTTTGTCCACATCGTAACTATGATCTCAACACAATTTGTTTATCTGAACAAGATGCAAAAAAAAAAAAAAGAAATTCAAATGACACGAAGATAGCATTTGAACAGATAGCATTATCTTTTAGTGGAAAGCTTCAGTGAGGGCTAATATTCTTCTGTCTAGCTATACTCTTGTAATCTTGTTTGCCATTTTCATCATGAAGATATATCCTTCCTGTATTGTAAATTGAGGATAATCATTCTTACTGATAAAGTTTTGTAAGTTGACTGTTCATGAAGGTTAATCAACCTCATTTTTTTCTCTTCACAGAGCTACTGTAAAAGGGATCATTTGATAGTGACTCAGATGCCTCTGCCAAATACTGTTGTAGATTTCTGGAGGCTTCTGTATGATCATAAATCTCTGTGCATTGTGATGTTAAATGAAGTGGAAAAAAATGATGATGTAAGTTTTTCATGTCACTTTTTCATGTCTTTTTGTTTACAAAATATGGCAGTTGTTTCAACCCTTTTGAAATAAGTATTTATTATCCTGCAAGAATTAGATAATTCTACTAGTGACATATGAGATAAATTAAATTTAATATTCACTTATTTATGCACCATACCTGTTTAGAATAGATAATTCTAAACACACAATTTTTGGAAATGTAATTGGTAAGATACAAATCAGAGGTTTTACAAAAAAATACACATAAGGTTCCAGTCCGTATACCTCTTTTGACCTCAAGGAGGCGGTTATCTCCTCCTAGGTTCTAAAGGGAATCCAGTCAGTTTGATGTTATGTGTTCTTGTGTACATGAATAGGAAATCTTGGGGAAGTTAATTTTTATGAAATTTAGAGTCCAAAATTGAACCCAGTTTCTAAACTAGATAACAGGCCAAATGTGATTACTTGGCAGGCAAATATATTTTGCTTCCAGGGCAAATGAGTTGGAGGTCATGCTGGGTGACTCAGGTACCACTTTTTCCCTTTAAAAAAAAAAAAAGGTTAAATTTTCATTTTGTAAAAAAAAAAAAAAGAAAAGAAAAAATTCGGTATCTGTTGGAAAAAAGTTAAAAACGGCTGTAGCATGAAATCGCCCAGTGCAACTTCTGATTCATTTGCCCTGTCCTAAGACATGTTACAGAATGGCGTGCTTGCCTGGCACCACATGCAATTAGCAGTGTAGTGGCTGCCTGGCAATCCTCATGCATGCAATCTGAATGTGAAATTAAAATGACATGGAATTTATATTTAGTACAGACTGGGAGGATTCCATCAGAAGAAAAAATTGAAAATATGTCATTTCCGGGATTATCTGACAAATTGTCATTTGGGTTTTGGACATTATGATATGTCTCAGTACAGACTGAGAGGATTTCATTTGAAGAAAAGATTGAAAATATGTCATTTCTGGAATTATCTGACAAATTTTTATTTTTATTTTGGACATTATGATATATCTTGTGCCCAGGGCAAGTGAGTCAGAAGTCACGACGGGCAATGAAGATATATGACCATTTTGGGTCGTTTTTAACTACTTTCCGACTAAGATACTAAATTTTTTTTATTTTCACAAAATGGCAATTTAACCTTGATCTGAAAAATGTAATATTTTGGTATCATATGTGGAAAATAGTAAAAACAGTCAAAAACGGCTGTGACTTGAACTCACCCAGCGTGACTTCTGACTCATTTGCCCGGGGCACAAGATATATTACACAATGAAATCAGACGCTCATCAAACTGAAACAACTGGAGAAATTAAGTATTTTCAACAGTGAATTAATTTTCCTTGCAATCTTTTTTTTTTTTCTTCACAGAGCCCTTCTGTATCAATCTAAAAATGGATTTCAGAGTTAAATTTGCTGAAGCAGATTAAGTGAAAGCCCAAAACTTGTAATTGAGTGGCATGATCTAATAAGGATGAATGAAGTGATGTGCCATTTTCTCACTAAATTCAGCTGCAGCAACAGGTCACCCTCATTGTTTACAATTTGAGTTATACATAAGATAGAACAACAATCTTTTCGCACATGTAGTTAAATAACTAATCTCAATGATACCAATAACTCTTTATGCTCAATATTTGATGTGAGCCTTATTTCATCATGTTTCATCTCACATGTTCCCAATAGAGTGTTATTTATCTGTCAGGTATTTTTTTCAACCTGAATTGCAATAACCATAACTTTTCACGTGAGGCAAAAACACAAAGAAACTTTGCACAGCGAACTGATGTTGCACTACCCCTTTAACTAGAAAGCCAAGATTTGAAGATGTCTGTAGGACATTTCATATAACAATAAATACCAGAAAGCATAGTGGGAGTTGGTTTTCAGAAAGATGAAAGAGACCAATAAATAACTTAACAGTGGAAAAAATTCATAGCAAGCACCACATCTCAAAATGACGATTTTATGTTTCTCACAAATCATTTCTTATTTCCATTGTCATAATGAAAAGTATTATAGATAGATAGAACAGATGAATCATTTCTAGAACTAGCAAAAGTTTACACGAAAAAGTTATAGTTTTGAAATTAATATAAATTGTTTTATTCTGTCGTATAGCCTATATTTTCTAGAGAATTAGTTCAAAGATGTGCATTTTGCCAAAAGGACCTGCAGTATAATATTTCTTTATCTCTACAACCTTTTTCTCAGCATCTCAGACTTGCTTAGTCCTCATGTTTCATCTACTTATCTATTATACTGAGTCTTTTTTGTCATGTTTTTTTTTTTATTCCGTTATTCGCTGCAATTTATACATGTATCTCTTTTGTTTTGAATTTTCCCATTCAATCAAAATTGAAATTACTTTTGTCAAGTAAATCTTAGATTGATGCTTCCAAGTGTTTTTTTTCATAATAACTTACTTAATGTAAATGTCTATTTAAGGTCATAAATGTCCTCTAAAATTATTTCTGACATACTTGTATGTCACCATTCTCTACTCTAGAAACTCTAACATATTTTTCAGAAAGACTTGCAAATTTATTCCTTTCATAGTGGGAAAAAAGATAGCCGAACAAAAACAAATTGTGTTATTAACAAGCTAATAGAAATTACTGTAATCATCACTTTTCTCAAAACGCGGTACAAACGTGAAATATCAGAAGGCTTCGTTTTAGGTAGTTTTGTGATACGATCAAATCTAACAGCAACCACTAGTTTTATATGATAGTACATCAATGCTTGATCACATTTCAAGTAGAAATCTCCTTTTTTAGAAGGGCAAGGGATCACTCACAAAGTC
This sequence comes from Peronia verruculata, assembly GCA_038406235.1. Lineage (NCBI taxonomy): Eukaryota > Metazoa > Mollusca > Gastropoda > Systellommatophora > Onchidiidae > Peronia > Peronia verruculata. The sequence goes on along the minus strand of JBCAUA010376960.1, from coordinate 12,846 downwards.
AAAGTGGGTCAAATCATGTAAAATAACTAAAGGCCTCAAAGAGCTAAAACAATACTTTATGATCCGCTGACTACAAGCGAGCATTCTTCTGCACGATCTATATTTACATGTAATTATTGTAATTGTGTAGATCTAAAATTATCGTTTATATTGTTAAAAGTGTATCAAAGAAAATTTCAGGGTTTATCATCAGATTGTGATGTTGTGATGTTTACACAATCCTGTCGTCTAAGAACGGACATCTACGCCCCCTTGTAGATCTAGGTCTAGATCTAGATCTAATCAAATTCTGTGAAGGGCTTCATGCTTCATCAATGGTGACGCCATCATTTGGAAACAAAATCCAAGCAATGACAATGTACACATCAGTTCTCACACATGTGCTTATATTATTTAGAGAAAGACAAATTATGGGGCTGAAGCAGTAGGCCTAATAGGTTCTTCCTAAATCTCTGATATAGATCTAGTCTAAATCTAGAACAAAATCTAAAGCAGACTGCTTCTACTTGTGACAGAACCGTTGATTGCATTAAAAATACATGTACAGTATAATATAAATGTGATGATTTTTCAATAACATATCTAGATCTTATTGAAACCATTCCGCAGATGTGTCACAGTCTATTTTTATGACAAAGATTCAAGATTCCAAAGAACAAATATCAGAAGTTGGGGTTGGGGGGGACTACTTGGGGGCCTACCTAGACATCACGGCTAGGAAGACTCCTGTGGGGGCCTATGTAGACACTTCCAGTATTAATAGTAGACCTGTGGTCTATATCTTAAACTATAGAATTATTTTGAAACATTATGATATGTGCTTTAGTGTAGTTCATGACTTCAAACTTCAAATGAGAATCATAACATTTTCAATTAATCCAAAATGTGCCTTCTACATGAAGATTTTTTTAATTTCTGTGAATCTGTATATCTTGTTTTACAATGTCATTGCTGAAGCTTAGATTTTCCTGAGTATTTTAAAAGCAAAATTTTTGAAACCATGGAAAAATAAATTTCTTATGAATTTTTCAGATTTTTTGAAATTGGAAGTTTGCTCGTAATCATGAGAATATGCAAGTTTGCATTCAAAGCCATTTTCATCCAGAAATATTTTCTTTAATTTAATTCTTTTCCCCACACAAAAAAAAAAAAAGAGCCCCATCTCTGCAGTAATGTTTTTTTATGTCTGGGATTTTCAGACTTCTCAGACAATTGGTCTTTATGATGAGATTTTTTGTCTTTTCGCGAGTTCCTAAATATGGGCTGTTTTTCACAGTCTTTAAAACGTGATAACTTTTTTTCTAATTATCATAAAAAGATGATTTTGGTATCAAGTTTCACAGGAAAATAAACAGGTCTAAATGGCAGTGTACTTTATAATACAGTGAGTTAATAAAGTCATTTTGGGTTTTGAGTGATAACTGTGTAACATAACATCTCTCCATTGAAAATATCCCCAGACATGTGCGCAGTACTGGACAGAGGACCCTGGTGGTGAATTATATGGACCTTTCCAAGTTGAAACAGTCTCAGAGATGAAATCAAATCCCATAGTCACTGTCAGGGATTTCACACTGAGCAATACAGAAGAGGTAAGTGAAAAGAGAATCGTTCCTTTTCAGTTGTTGTTACCATGCTCTTGGGAATTAGTTTTTTGTTGTTTTTTTTGTTTAAAACCCATTCAGTATCAGACGTTTCTACATTTTGAATGCTGGAGTACCAGTTGAAGGGAGATTGTAGGGACGAAAACTCCAGTGGTCGTAGAAAAAAAATTAAGACAAAATACATTTGATATGTTTTTTGAGTGAAATCAGGTTCAGTATGTTGAGAAATCAACCCCGAATGTGATAAATGTACTTGTTTTGGGGTATAACAGTGACAAAATTCAAACTGCACCCGTGCCAACTTCATCATACAGATCGCAAGCTCAGTTCTTTGTTGTCCTATCTCCATTTTCTGCATTTCGAGAAAATGGCCCTTTTATGTTCCGTCACCATTTTTGCACATTAAATGATCATTTTAATAAACAATTTTTCATACGTGTTCGTAAATACTCTTAATATTTTAATTTCATGGGCTGTTAAGCAGGGATTCTGCTTTAACTGATGAAAAAATGGGAAAAATCACATTGGAGATAGCACTGTTCCAAACTTTTGGTGAGTTACAGTTAGTTCTGTCTTGTGCTATCTCCATATTTGTACCAAAATATCTCATGTAAGCCATATTTAAGAATGTTTGCTATATTTCAGCGAACTACAGGTGTGTTTAGATCCCGTTTTGCCATTTCCATGTACACCTACATGCATTGTAGTTTCCATAGTCTATGAAATGGTCTGTTGTGTCACCTATATTTTACCATTGTGTCATCTATAATTTATTTATAATATTCATAAGGGTTGTACATGACGACATAATTAGAATATTCAAGGCTCTGATTCATGTTGTTCAGTAAATATGGCAAAATCAAATGGTATAGAAGTGATTGTTGTGCATCTAGGTCTATATCTTATCTCTTAAATGTAAAATAAAAACTTGTAAAATGACTATAAAATTAACAATACCAAGGATTTCAGATTGGGCTCTCAGTATCTCTGTTGTAACTAAATTAAAACAAACTTACAAACACAGCACAAACAAAACAAACAAACACAGTATAATCAAAACAAAAGACAGACTTCAGAAAATGAAAGGACTTGCTTTATTATAGTAATTATACAAAGGCATTTTTAATCATTCTAAAAGACAGATTGAAATGATCATTATGCTTAACTCACACTGATTTGCAAATAAAGGAAAAAGAACAAAGACAATTTCAGAGAAGAAAAAGGGTTGCTTTCATAACAGTAATTATAAATTGTACATACAAAGACATTTTTAATAATCTGAAATGACAATTTAATTAAAATGACAATATGCGTTTAGTTCAAAATGATTGGCAAATAAAGAACTAAGACAAGTTTTAGAAAAGGAACAGGATTGCTTTCAAAACAGTAATTCTAAACTGTACATACAATTTGTAAGTACAAAGACATGTTTAGTAATTTGAAATGACAAATTAAAATGATCATTTGCTCAAAATGAATGGCAAATAAAGAAAACAGAACAAGTTTTAGAAAAGGCAAAGGTTTACTTTCATAACATTAATTCTAAATTGTTCATACAAATTGTACATACAAACTGTACATACAAAGACATTTTTTTCATAATTTGAAATGACAAATTAAAATGACATTATGCTGAACTCAAAATGATTAACAAATAAAGAAAAAAGAATAAAGACAAGGAAAAGGGCTGCTTTCTTATTATAAACTTACATAAGAACTAACTTTCAACTCCATCTTCACTTACTCTTTCAGTATTACTCTGCCTGTGGGCACATAATTTCCTTCTGATTTTCCTCACTTTTTTGTGATCATTCATATTAGTAACATTAGACATTTAAATGACCACATAGAAATGTCAGTGAAGCCCACAAAACATTCACTGGCTTGCACAATGTATTCCTCTATAAAAAGAAAAACAATTTGGCCACAAAACACATAGCCTTATACCGATATATGTTTCATTTTATCTATGAACAGTGTCTATTAGATCTACAGATACATCTTGTAAATCACATATTGCTACTTACCACCAGCTGTGCTTGGCTTCTGTTTCCATTCTTTATATGAGCTGTTCACAGTCTTCCATTAGTTTTTCTGACAGGTTGATCACAGTCCTGGATTTATAAAATAATAAAGCAATATTATATTGCCTTAAATCTTGACAGATAAGGTATTTATTGATTTAGATAACTGTAGCTAAATGTAGTTCTATAGGCTAATTGGAATGTTGATTCCAATCAGACCCAGATACAGTATTAATGTTATCGTTTGCAAGTTAGTTTCTTGATACGCTAAATAAATTGTTAGTTCAATCTGTCTGTTCTGTTGTGTGCAATGTTCGGCTTTTGAAGTATTTTTTGGTATCTAAGTGTAAGGACAAATGGACAGTCAGTTTTTTGTTGCATTATGCCTTTGTTCATGTGTGACGAAGGCGGCTCACTCTCTCTGTAATTTTCAGTCTACCCACACAAAGTTTCAAAACTTTAACATATGCTTCATCTCAATTGTGATTCATATTTACTGTAAACTTAAATAATCGTTATAGAATTGTACTTGTAAAAGCGAATTTGAGCTCAAATTCAGTTCACTTTCACCACATTCGTTAGCAGCCATCTTGACAGGAATGGAGAGACACAAAATCCTTGAAGATGACTGGCTAGGGAGATAGCACAAGAAAGAACTAAACTCTTCGTCAGATGTTGGAGATATTATAAAGCAGGAAACTGTTTTCTTATTGTTCTTTGTCGTTTGATTGGTTAGATTGGACTTAGTACAGGATAGAAATAAGCTTGTTAAGAAATTTATGGACATAACACAAAATGATTTTGAAAATCTGCTTGTTAGAGGGGGTAACTTGTGAAATACCAATGTTATAGGCCTATAGTAGATTTCTTCCCCCTCTTTTTCACATGATATATATATATCTCCAGAAAGCCCAAAAGTGGAGATAGGGCAACAAAGAACTGAGCTCGCGAGATCTAGATCTCTAGATCTTTACTGCTAGATCAACATCTAGATCGAGATCTAATTTCATTGTCATCAGTGGGACTTTCTTCTTCTAAATCATCCTGAAATTCTTTATCTATGTCTGAGATATTATCAAGTGCATATTTCACGTCGAGAACGCATGTTTCTTTATCATAATGTGATGGTCCCACGCTATCCGTTAGTCAGACTGTTCAAAAATTGAATGCGATCTTTAAATGATTGTAGCTATCAAATGAATCGTTTCAATATAGCAAAATTTGGCAGTGACTTCCCTTGACTACTCGAAGCCATATTACTATGAGATCTCGTAGTTGGGGCAGGATATCCGTTTATAGAGAATATGAAAGTAAAGACGATTAGCGGGCATTAGCGGGCATTGGGGTACTGAATCAGTAGTGGGCATTGTGGTACTGAATGGGTTAACTGATTTACAACCACTGGTGCTGCTGATAGGGACAGTTCCTGACCACATTTTTGTTTGCTTACACAGTTAGGTGATTGATGTAACAGAAAGTCAGATGTACATCAAAAGTAACATAAATGGATAAAGTTTGAAGAAAAGTTCTGGGAATATAATTCTTTGGGAGGGGGATGGTGTCCTGACTTCAAGGTTTGGGTAAAAAAGAAATTCAATTTTGGATTTTTGTTTGCTTTTATAAGTTATGTTTTTTACGAACATAGCATAAATGGTATAAACAAAGTGATATGTCCTTTCTGAGGTCTTGATAGGGTGGTCATACAATGGCTGACTGGTACCTCTAACATGCAGATCCTGACCCAGTCAGGGGCAATTCAGTGAATTAAAATTGGCAATATTTTGTTTTGTAAAGGCAGATAGTGCTCAAAAGACTTGATTATGATCCCCACCACAAATATTGGGAGCCCCAATCTGGAATGGACAGTGGCTGACCATTGGAGACCTGACCACACCAAAAATCTGCAAAAATTTTCACCAGAACCTCTAAAGTGAAGTTCCCATAGCCTAAGAAGAGCAGGGTCTGTATCATTTCTGCTCTCTCAGAGTACAGTAGTGCGCTAACTGTTGTAGCAGGGGTCAAGACATTTTATTTCTGACCCACAAATACATGGTGGCCATATATAGGCCTCCAAGACCCTTAAACAACTTTTCAATAGCCTGTTAGTAATATGGGTAAAGGAGCAAAAAGGGATAAAAAATTATGAGCATAGAAATCATTGAAAGAGCTTTAGAATGTGAAATTATCATGTTTTGAGTTTGAAAGCCCAACATAAAAGATCTTTTTGAGTATTTTTCTTGTTAAAAATACTTTAAATGCATTTTTCTCTAAAAGACGTTTTTCAGCACAAAAATATGCTATTTACTTTTTATTTCTGCTCCAACTGTCATGAAATTTAAACAAAGTAATATAAAATTTTTGTAACAAAGAGTTTTTGAGATCATATTAAAGTTTTTTGAGAAATTTGAGATTTTGGGTCCAATTTTATGTATGCGCAAATGTTCAGGCAAATCAGTCAAACATATGAAAAATCCTATTTATAATACAGTTACCCAATATCGACTTGCAAAATCTAAGATGGCCACCATTGCTATAGCAACCTTCAGTGATTTGATTTTCACTTTTGTTTTTTTCGATTGTTTCCCCCATATTTGAGCATGCCTAAACTGATGGTAATTATTAAAACCTTTGATGGTTTTCAAAATGACTCCCTGGACCCACCCCTCCCCTCTTAAATAAAAAATCAGTTTGTTATGTGAAGTTTCTTTTGGTTTTTGCCTAAGATGAAATGTATGGTTATTGTAAAGACACTGACATACAAATTACAAGCCAATGTAGTCACTGCTGCACCACCAACATCAGGCAGTCTGATCTAATTACTAAGAATAACAGCTTGCATTTTACAGCGATGTTCTATAGCATGAACATAAATACACCCCTGTGTGAAGTGATTTTGGTCCTAGCAGTTATATTAGGTTATGAATACATCTGTAATGGAAATAATCTGTGTGAGGAGGGTTGATAAAATTGACACCCATATGACATTGATGTCCTTATGAGCACAACCCCTTCTGCCCTTGGCTTATTGCAAACATTAATGTGAAGAAAGGGTGGAGTTAGGGAAGGGCTTAGAGGGAGACATTGGTCACTGCAGTGTGTCAGTCCCAAAACCAAGGCAGAGTTAAAACAAACACCCTGAGGCTCATATTGAAAGGGCTTTACTACTCATCCATGAGTTGCACAGCTTTGTAGCACAAAGATATGCAGAAAACTATGCAAATCAACGTTAATGGCATAGAAAGTCGATGAAAGGAATGCAGAATCGCAAGTCTTATTTTGTAAAATAAACAGATTAACAATGAATTTTTCACAAAAATATCACCACTAATATGTTTTAAGCTATTAGAAGTTGATTATTTTACAGCATATCGCATAAGCCGTCCATGATGTTGCACTACCTCTTTAACTGTTCAGAATTGATAATTTTAACTTCCATGTTTAAATTTGAAAACATCTATGAAAACTTCCACTTGTGAGAAAACTCCATTCTCTCAAGTTGAACTCTGAAATTGTAAAACTTTTTTATTCATCAAAGTATTTTATCTTGCGGGATCAATTCTTGGGATGGATACACAGCAGACCCAGATAAAAAATTGAAAAGAATCATTAATAAAACCAGTAACCTTATGAACACTAAACTACCATATCTCAAGAATATTACAGTGATAGGCCTATACTATATGTCTTTTAAAAAGCTGAGGTATAAAAATCAGATGTGGAACATCCATTAAATCTTGAATATGTTCATTCATTCATCCTGAATAATTTCTTTAAATTTTCTTTTGCACACAAAAAAAAAAAAATTCATAAATTTTAAGAAGAATACCAAACAGTATGTTGACCATTAATATATTTGGCGGAGGAGATAGATTTCAAAGACAGACATTTTAGTGAAGCTAAAATCCATGATGACAGCATTGCTATGGTAACTATTTGTGAAATTAATTTAATTTTCACTGTTTTCCTGTAATTTTGAACCCACCTAATTCATTTGAAATGGTTAAAATGTTCATTGTGTTGTAATTTTTAAAAAATCATCTCCAGGATGCTCCCCTTCTTCACCCTCTCAGCCCCACCACCCTTATAATTATGTTAAAGCCATCTGGTCAAAACATCTCAACTCCACAAAAAGTGCATAAAAGTATGTAAAGCCGATCATTACTGAATTTCAGAATGTCTTTTCAAAAGTCTAAATTGCTTCTTTAAGGTGGTGACTGGTCCCAGGGTCTCATGTATGGAGCATCATTTAGGAAGCCAAAGCTGTTTTTAGCTATGCTATGTTTTTAGTCTGGGTGGAAATATTTCCTTGAGTCTGGGTGGAAATATTTCCTTGAAAGATCATATGCAAGATCAGTGTTGAGTACCAAAGACATATATAGTAATTTCTTTTGCTTCATCATTATATTTCAGACATATTAAAGTAAAAATACAACATTGTGGAATGTTAGAAAATTTGAATTCCATGACAATCAATATTCCAACCTCTACTATTCTTTCTCTCTCTCTCTTTTTTTTTTTTTTTTACAAAGTCCTCACTTAAAAAAGACCCCAGCCTCGCTGAGGTCCATTGGCACTTGTAGTTCTTCATTTAGAAATCGGCCGTCTACAAAGTTGTGTTTTTTTGTTCATCGCTGGAGGCACTAACCTGTATTTTTTTTAATGAGGACGTCAAAATATTTGGTAAGTTATGTTTTCTTTTTATGGATTCCTTAGAAAAGTTCTAAACAGATGGATATAGTTCAGAGATAATGGATTTATAGTAGATTGAGCTTAGTTTTGTGATTAATCAATCAGATCCACTGATCTGAGGACAAAAATAAAAGAAACAGACAATAAGAAGAAAATGTTTGGAAAATATAAGAGTCTGTGTGACAAGGAAAAAGTTGCTTAGAGTTTTCCAAACTGTCTCATTTATTTTCAGAATAGAAAATGTACCGTACATGTATGTATTTTCTAAGTAGCTCTAGGCTTATATAATTATGTTTGGTATCTTACATTTCAGGATTCTAGAAATCCAGAGCAGTCATCCATACTTTATGATATTTTGCAAATTGTACAAGATCTTGTACAAAAATTGTACAAATATACAGGACCACCTAATCTTCCAAGAATAGATTCTACAGATTCTACATGTGATGGGGCATTCCAGGAATATAATATGCCAGGAAGTGATAGATTGAGTTATGAGTTACAGCTGAAGATCTAATTATGCATCTCATAGCAAAGTGATGAATTCATTCATTCAGTGGTATCAAATTGTAGGGCATGTCAATAAAGTACCTCACTCCCTTTGATGTTGGGATTGTAATCTCAGGGGTTTCTTTTCAGAAAAGAAAGATACATTCATGGAACAAAAAAGATGAAACATTAAAGCAAAGGTCTTGGGGCAAATAAAAAACTTTGATGAATCAGCATGACGAATTGAAAGAATTCTGACTCATCCGATTTTGTGGTTTGGGAAAATTGTCAGTTGAAACAGTTTGAAACTTTCCTGATTTCTTGTAAGGATTGGAACAAATAATACCTTTTTGATTACAGAGAGCTTATCATATTTTTTTTTTTTTTGTTGTTTGAAAGTTTTATGTCTTTGAATGATGCATCATGCACACATTTATGTCTTCTTTAAATTTTCAATGTGCTTAGTTATTCTGAATAAATGATATTAGAATACTTTCCAGGAAAGTGAAAACATAGTACGCCCTATGGATCTCCATTTTAGATTGAAAACTGCTTAGAACTTCTGCTGCTCAGGGACAAGGACTGTGGCAATGTTTTCTGTTGTATTATTGTTATTTTACACACAAACCTCTTGTTTGTATGCTGAGAATGAGATTCTTCTATTGAATTAGTGTTCATCATTTTTTTTTTTTTTTTCTTGTCCAGCATCTGTATACATTTTATTTCATTCAATAAACAACGTAGTTTAAATCTATCGTATGCCATTTGGATTTATAGGATCTGCTATTTCATTTTTTTGTCACTCTGAATAATATTGTCTTTTGATTTATTTTGTTTTCACTCAGGTATCTGGTGTTATTTCATGTTTTTCTTCAATTTAAAAAAAAAAAAAATGTAAAGTTCAGAAAAATTGAAAAAAAAAAATGTCTGAAATCTGTACTTTACAATCACATTTTTTGCTTGCTATTCATCTCATTTTATATGGAAACATATTTGTTGGCATAATATTATCCTATGTCTTGTCATTTAGCAAACAAAAAAATTGGCAAAAAGTGTACTTCCTTTGGCAGCTTCTGGGTAATCAAAGCAGGATATTCAACTTGATATATTTATAACAGTATATTAAATATTTTCTGGTGCATGTGAAGTGTACCATATAATTTGTCTGTATGTGTAGTATTCAGTTTGAAAGAATGATAAGTCATGGCAGGAGACGTACAACTTGCTGTCATTATTTCACTTTCAGTTAGAAAGCTTTGAAGCAAAAATTGACTTTATAAAATAACTTTACGTTTGTTGAGTAAAGGTGGACAACATTGACCTGCAATCCTTTTGAATATCAGGTGCCGTTACCTATATAATCTTAAAATAGAAACTTTATTTTTTTTTCCCTTCGTGCAATGGTCTTTGTCTGAGAGCTGGTCACCGGTAGAAAACACCCTTAGGCACACAGGCTCAGGCAGATTGAAAGGTTACACAATCAATTTGACTACTGTCCTGTCTCCTATGATTGGTTGTCATTACTGTTATTTAAACAACAGTTTTCTCTCATGTGTGCATTTCAGTTAGATCCAGCAGATAACACTGGTATTTTCATATCATAATAATAGTATACAG
>JBCAUA010376850.1:6194-18430 GCA_038406235.1 Peronia verruculata | reverse complement strand
TTTCTCTCTCTCTCTCTCTCTCTTTCTCTCTCTCTCTCTCTCTTTCTCCCCCCCTCCCGTCCATTAAACCCCATTTCTTGACATCTTCCCCCCCCCCCCTCTCTCTCTCTCTCTTCCTCTTTTTCTGTCACTCATTTTCTCACCACCTCTTTCTTTCCTATTTCTCAGTCTTTCCATCCACCCATCCCTTCTCTTCCCATTCTTTTTCACAGACCCCCCCCCCCCCGGTCCCCTTCTCTCTCAAAAAGAAAAAAAAAAGACTCACTCTCAACCGGTTCCTTGCTGTTTTTCTCTTAAACTTTGGGAACAACAAAAATGTGATTCCGACCTTGTATTCCTCAGCCGGGCTTGGACTCGGAAAGGCACGTTGACACAGAGTGCAAAACAAAGAAAGACGAGAACGTCTCGAAGATCAAGGTGGAAGGGAGGAGGGGGGGGCGTCTTTAGCAGGGCTATAGCGTTAGTTTTTCACTGGCCCTTGGGTGGTGAAATATCATTGTGCTGGCGTCTCTGGGTTTTTTTTTTTTTCTGCCCCTTGCTGTCTTTGATTGTGTTTGCAGAGCGCTATGAAAGTTCTCGGGCAAATGTGCGCCCATTAAATTATGTTCGATCTGTCATCGTGGCATGCTCTTGTGATGGAAATTTGCCGGAGATGGATTTCTATCAAAAGGTTGTTTATTTATTTATGTATTTATTTGTTTATTTATTTATTTATTTATTTATTTATTTATTTATTCATTCTTTTTTATGTATGTATTTATTTATGTATTTACATGTATTGTTTTTATTTATTAACCTATGTATTTTTCTATATATCTTTCTGCATTAATTTATTTTTCTTGGTTTGTTTCTTGCTTTTTTTTGGGGGGGGGGTTGTTGGTTGGTTGGTTGCTTGCTTGCTTGGTTAGTTGGTTGGTTGGTTGGTAAGTCTGTCAGTTAACTAGGTATTCTTCTACGTATTTGTTCATAGTCTACAAAGACAAAATAGCTATTTTCTCGGCGATGCTTTAATTGTAGTTGCAAAATTGCTTGTGAGCCAGTCTTCTTACAAGATCCATCAACTTGAAGTTTGAGTACTCAGAGCAATGTTTGCCTTGTTATATTTCCAGCTATCCATTCCCCAATTCATTGTTGTGCCAAGGCCACATGCAGTCCCCGCGAACATAAATATGGAACAGATTGTGTTGATAGTTGCAGTGATGCTGTGGCAAAGATTGGCATCTTTGTATGAATGAGCAAAAACCAGCGTGCCAAGTGCATCTCCGACAAGCTCACCCAGATACGCTGGATTAGCAAGCAGTGCATTTGCATTGTTATTGTTGGAGGCAGCTTTCAGTGTTTTTTTATTTTTTATGTTTACTTGGGGATTTCCAGTTTGTAATGCAACAGTTCATACAAATGAAGACGTGCATATCTATGCATGGCGAACCTGAGATTCAGTGATAAAGATTAGCAGACATGTGCTGATTTTTCAAAATTTCTTTTCCTTTCTTCTATTTGTTTTTGTTATCATTCTTTACCGACCATGTGTTTTTGTTTTCTTTTTTCAATCATTATTTTCTCTCCTTTGAGAAGGAATTGCTTTTCCCTCCCAGCCATCTTCTATTACCCCAGATTCCTTAGGAAGGTTGTTGAATTATCTTGAGGGCATCTGTATCTATTTTGCATGCAGTGCCAAAAAGCGAGCATACTTTCTATAAATATAATGCTACTAGATTAACGAGGCGAGTAGTGTTAGGAGGGTAAGGCAGTTAATGTTCATTATTAAGCCTCTCTTATCTCATCAGCCTCTGCTCTTTGTCATTCATATATCTGTTGTGAAATGAAGTTCTTGAATAGCTGGGAATAGATTTGTTTCGACCAAGCGAGCGGCTGGAAATCCCCTGTTTAATTTTAGTAGGCTAGGGGGTACAAACACGTCAAACTGTTCACATTGACATAGAAAAACACATAAAAATGTACGGGATCGGTGACAACTATTCACATATCTCGTGATGGAGCGGCAACAAATACCAGTGAGTGTTCTATTTTAACAAGGGGGTACAAACACTCCGCTCGGGATTTCCAGGTTTTTGCTTAGTCGAACATGAACTATTATACCGATACATGCATTGAGCTGTGAGATATGTTTAGATCTTTTAATAGACCAGGTAACTAAACAGAGAATTGACACCAAACAAAACCAAAAATAATGGTGATAAAATGTTTTTAGATGGCTGTGGGCATGTTTAGTCTGAGCTTGTGTTATCTTCACACCTATCAATACGGCTCTGTGAAAACGTAAGGTATGATAGAAACACATGGCAGGTGCTGCCCACTTTAGACAGCTTTGTTTTATTACAGAGAAACCAGTTTTAGCTCACCTTTTGTTCAAAGCCATGCAAATGATAAACTTAAAGGAACCCGCGCATCACAGATTTTATGTCAAGAGTTCATACTCTAATCACATTATAAGCAGTGATAATTTACTGCCTTTAAATACAGCGATCTTCATGTGGAACTCCCGCAAGTTTATAATAATGTTGATGTTTCTTTCTTTTCTGGAATCAGTGTAGACCTGAGTTTAAACTGCTACGGATATGGCTGCATTTATTGTCTCTTAAAGTAGTTTGACACAAAAGACTAAAGGGGTTGCGAGAGCTTTAGTTAGAGAACACTCGATTGACACGTCAGACAAAAGTATCGCTCTATAAACTGTATTCAGGACAGCTACAGGAAACTGTTAATTTTACTCAGTTAAGTCGAACTGGTTTGCTCAGAAATTCCTTTTAGCCGGGTTTCCATTCTGATATTAAGAACACGTTTCCCAACCAGTGAAATAGCTTCTGAGGGAAAACCTCTCAAACGTTTACCTGTACTGGTAGCGGGGGCATGAATGAAAGTGCACATGTTAGATGCACATGCGTAACGGTCGAGCTGTCAGTGCCAAAGGTGAACAGACAGACGGGTCAGGTTGAGTTTTGTGCTTTGAACACGCGTTTTTACACCTGGTAAGTTGTTGGGGGTTAGCTGTGCTGTGGTGATCTCCGCCTTTGTCAATGCTCTCTTGTGCTCAAGCTTTTCCCTGCGTATAATGGCGAGGGCCAGAAACATCAAGGTATCACGTCGGTCGTGTGTGCTGAATCCAGTGATGAAGTGAGTGACATTTGGTGTATACTTTCTTGTCGTGAGTGAACAAAGACTTCTTTGTTTCGGCGCTGCTTTGTAGCGAGCTCAGATTTTTACAGCGTTCTTGTCCTCTCTGTGCGGTCAGATGGTGCAAATTGTGAGCAACGAGAAGCACAAGATGGGACATCGCGCACATTAGTAAATACCGCTGGGGTGCAAAGTGCTGTGCACGATTCGTAAAGAGATCTCTAGATATATAATCTCTAGATATATCTATTGAGTGTTGACCTAGTGTGGGCGGGGGTTGGCACCATCTCTTCTTATTTCACAGTGACATAATGTTGGTGCTGAGGTGTAAGTGCTCTCTCTGTTGACAGGGCGCGTACGCTCAGTTTAAACAGTGTCATGTAATAAGCCACGTTAAATCGAAAATGCAACACATCAAACCAAACAAGTCAACAAAAAATGAAGTCACGTAATCACTATGTCAAATTAGATCTAGCGCTTGTTGAAACCTTGTACCGCGTTCTTTTCATCTGATTAATGAGAATGCGGAATCCGTATTTAACAGGCGCTTTTGAGAAAAGACATGTTCAGATTGACTGTAGGTAATGATGTGGGTTTTTTTGTTGGATCAGGACAACATGAACACTCTGACATCGTGCAGGCTGCCATTTTCAGTGGGAATACGCACATAAGCTTGAACTTCCATCTTTTTTTTTTTTTTTTCATTTCTCTATATTTTTTTAAATTCATTTGTTTCTTTCTTTGTCGTCGTGTGCCAGTATTGAAAGGTATGATAAATTCCGCTGTCTTTGGGTTAGCGCCAGCTTGTGATGTGATTTCTGTCGGACAAAATGTAAACTGTTGAAAGCGTTAATGTGTCTCTTTTTAAAAGGTAGTTATGTCTCTAGCTATAGACTGTGATGTTTTGAGTTTTGATGCGCAATAGGATGTCTGATAACGTGTCAAAGTTTCCGAATTTCGGTCATTATCTCAATTATTGACATTTTGTCTTTCACTTTGAACAGCATCGAAGTTAAATGAATGGCATCGCTGCCTTGGCTTTGTCATCGCGCATGTCGATTGGGCGTATTTGTGGCCATTAAATTATCTGACCGTAGTTTGAATTCTCCTCTTCGTCAATAACGTGATACGTTGTTCACTTTGTTCTCTAATATGACTGCTGAGAGGATCAGTTTTTTGATGCTGTGAGGATATTATAATTTGGATTGCTGCAAATGGAAATTCCAGACTCGACTTCCTAAATACTTGAATTTTCACGTGCATTTTCTTTTCCTAGTGCAAAACATGGTGCTGTTCCATTTTTGGTCGATAGTGGAAAAGGGACATAATCGATACAGACATAACAAAACTTCTCCTGTATAATAATTGCTCTGGTTTTGAATCAGCCCTGATGTAGCTTTTCATATAGCTGTGAGAATATTTCAGAATAATTCATGATGTCCGGGAATTGCCCTCGGCGAAGTTCCTCGGTGGTTCCTGTCAGAAAAAAAAAATGTAAGGTTTTAATTCAGGTCATAGAAGTTTTTGAGATTCCAAAAAGCGGGATAAATCCTTGCACTCCCTTTGGGAATGGTCTTTGTTATTGCTGTTAACTAACTGCGATCATTGATGTGTCTTGAAACTGGACAAAGTAAGGCCAAAAGGAAGCAGGTCAGGTCATCAAACGCGTACCTCCCTCAGCGCTGTCCTCTAGCGGAAAGGCCTCTCATTATCCATATTATAAAAGTGCAAGAAAACCCACACTAGGCCTATGGACTCGAAAACTGCTGAACAGATCGATATGAAATTTGTCACACAACATAGTTCCATATGGATCGTGTTTCTATATACATAAACCCGAAAAAAGCTTATTATTTTTTATGTTATTTTAAACATGCGGTAACTTATAAACTCGCGAGGCTATTTGATCCGAATTGCACGTTCGATAGTTAGACGGGTTCAAAAACAGTTTGTTTGTTTGTTTTTGTTTTAGTAACATTCACTTTATTCAACCGAAATTTCAACATTGAGGCGGGCACACTTTGCCTTACAGTTTAATTACAGGGCTGCATTTTTAACAAAACTCCTCCACGGGGACCGTGGGTTCTCTTCCAGATCTAGTATACTATATTTCTTCTCCCATCCTTCCACGTCGGCTATGTAATTTCTGAGCATAATTTATTATGTGATACCTAGCTGTATGATGTTTTATGCTTGTTGACGGCACCGGCTTGGTCGAGCAATTAGTCTTGCTATCGTACCACCAACAGTTGCTGAAATAAGGGCGTAGATCTAGTCCTAAGCAGTGATATAGTGGAGAGGCAGCAGGGGAGATAGGGAAGGCTAATCTGTTTGCCTTTGTAAGGACTTCACGCTGGATGCTGATGCCGGGAGCTCAGCGATAATGAATGTAATTAGAACTGCCGCCGCCAGAATTGATGCGATGGTATAGGATTTCTCTTCCTCATCTCCACAGTTTACCTTCCTCCGCTGCTTAGTCTTTCTGTCTGTCCGTTTATTCTTTCACCTTTACCATCACACGTTTTTCTGCTACTGGTCCTTCCCTTCGCTTTAAACCCTGTTTCGTTCATTCATTTATTTTGTTCTTTCATTCTTTCTTTAATTCCCTCTGTCTCTCTTTTTTTCCCATTTTCTCTCCTCCATCTTCCTGTCCATACTTCTATGTGACTATGCGCTGCCCTCTCACTTTCTCTCTCTCTCCCTCTGTCTCACACACACACACACACATACACACAGAGAGAGAGAGAGAGAGCTTCCTATCCTTATGATTTGATCCAGTCCCTTCATTTATGGTTAGCAGGGAAAATGCTACCGTTCCTTCGGCCGTCCCTATATCTAACCATTATTCCGATGCAGGATGTTCCTATCTAGCTCTTATCTTTCTCCCTCAGAACATATTTCACATTTGATAGCTTATCTACCATTTTATCCCTTCCTCTTATCTCCTGTGCCATTTGGCATGTGCCCCACTGCACGGCCATCACACCCCGTGGTGCGTGAGTCAGTTTGCATTACCTTCCTCATCTGTCAGGTTAAGGCAGATTATCAATCAGTTTTCAAAGTCGTAGAGCCTTTTACCTTATCGTCAGTTTGATTCATCACTCCTATTCATCACTTGGTTCTTAACAGATCGTTCAAACGGGAGATTTCACTATTATAATAGTATGATTTGAATCCTGTTTGGTTGTAATATTACATTACATGTGCGTCATATTGCTCTACATAATTTAATCGTTGTACATTATATTTTACCTTGCATCATGGTACCGTACTTGATGAAATTCATTAATTCGTTCGTTTATTCATTCATTCATTCATTCATTCCCTTCTCCCCCCCCCCAACCATGCGGTGGCCCGGGTATATTAGTAGGTTCTTTGCTCCCACCTGCAGGCGATGAAAGGGCCGTTGACTCGCCCTCGACGTTTCAGAGTGACGCTTCTTCTTTCACTCCTTGCTCCTAGTTTCTGTCCCGCTCTATTTCCTCTCTTCTTCTTGACGTGTAGACGTATCTTGTCATGTTTGGCACAGTGTAGTCGTGATCGTGCTGATGTGCCATTAAACCCGAACACATACGAACATTCATTCATTCATTCATTCACGCATTCCTTCACTCACTTATTTGTTCATTCTTTTGGCATAGAACACGAGAGAACAATAGCTCATGTTATTTCTCATGTGGGCATTCGTTTACCATAATTTTATCATCCTTGTCTCTGTCTTAAGTGGGACCAGCGAGCAAGATGTGAACCGAAAGCACAGTGTACGTAATGGGCTTGCTTTACTTGTGTTCCTTACAGAATAAGTAAAAAGACAGTTCATGCTTTCTGTTTTTGTTTCAAGTAGTCTTTGTCATTTTTATTCTTTCTTTCTGTCATTCGTTTTTTTTTTTTTTTTAATATTGTTTTGTTCAACTTCGCTGAGTATCGTTATCCTGGCAAATGTAAAAACCATGATTTGACTCATTGTGTCCTTGACTCCTGTCCATTGTTGGATAGAATATTACATCCTTCTAGTCAGAGAAAACACTAAGTAATTAGAAACAAGATAGCTGATAGATCTTTCACGAGTCAACAAAGAGCATCGATTTAAAGCACAAAATAGAGAGGGGAATGAGTGTGTCGTGCTCTTGGCAGTAGTCGGTGAAAAAGATTTATGTGATCTGTTTAGCTGGGTATGACATTTTATCAACAAAAGAGTTAATTAAGGTGGAGCAGTTTTGTGTCCACAGGCAGGAAGTCAAACTCCCAACAGGATGGTCTTTTATGTCCTTATTGGTTAACAATTGTCAGTATTATCTCAAAAGGACATCATTCGAAATCAGCGTTTTTAGCAAGTTCTTCTCAAACGGAGTTTCTTGGAAAGTGAATTACTTTGTGAGTCATTTTGTTAGCATTACGACGTGTGTCAAAGAAATTGACCAAATACTTGACATGAAGAAAATTTGGACAAAAAAAAAAAAAGTGTAAAAATAACGCGACATCACGGACCGATTAGTTTGTCGTGATTAGTTTAATTATCAAATACGCTCTACAGAGCTCTCATAGTAAATAATCAGTCAAAAGAGAAACATTGGGCAGCTTGTGATGTATTCGTCTTTCTGTACCCGGGCCATAGTGGTGTTGATGTAGTCAGACCGTAGGGACTGAATCATAGGGACAGGTTAGGTGAAGACCACAGGTAGGAAGGATGTTTAATTGGCTGCAGAAAAAGTTTTGGACCGCAGGGATTTTTCAGTTTTAAGGATTGAAAGACGATTTTCCCAGCGGCAGAAACACACGATGGTTTTAACCTCATACATGAATGGCGTGGTATAGACCTCGGATTTGCTCTGCATTGTTTCGTTTTTTAACATCGTGGTTATTAATGTATTAGAATGTAATGGCAGTCGGAACGAGTTTTTCATTGTCGCAGAAAAAGATGTTCTAGATCGTTACAGAGGCGTTGTCTTTTATGGCTCAAAGGCCTTCGACTGTGTTTTAAAGTGTTGCAACAAGAATACTATGGCTACATGTCAGATTATGCAGTCTCATAGTTATATTCAAACGCAGAATAACACTGCAAAAATCCCGCCATTCAACAAGAGTTATGCAGTGATAATCCGACAAGAAGATAATATTATCCAACGGAACGGCCGCTGCTAGGTTTGGTCACAGTGAGGACAAAAGTGTATCACATGGACGCCAGGGAGGGAGATAATAACTCATTGACCTTCGATTGTACGTCAAATGTTCTGTGTGAAGTTTCTACCCTAGCTACAAGTCAGATGCTTGGGCAGTTGTACAGGCCAGTGTTTAGAGAGCCAAAAGTTATGTAAAATCCTTGAAAATCCTGATCCATATCGCCCACGTTGTCAGTGCTCTGACCAAGTGGATATAGGCCTAAATCTTTGATGTTCTCGCTCACAGTGAGATACTGGGAACAAGGGCTCCCGCCTACCGTTATGGTTTTTATAAGCTTTTCAACCTGTTGTAGTGGTGGTTATGTAGTAGTTCAACCTCCTGTAGTGGCCTACCGTTTGGAGGGCCAAAGATTATTTTCTGAAGTCTACGCATTGCATAACATTGTATGTTATCTATGTCAGTTGCAAACTGCGACTTTTACTGGCTATTGAATATCAACCTTTCCTCCTGATTTTCTAGTGTTTAATGACCCTCTCTCTCTTTCTCTCTCTCTCTCTCTCTCTTTCTCTCTCTCTCTCTCTCTCTCTCTCTCTCTGGCTATTAAAGCATTATCACCATGCCACAGTATGTAGCTCGACAAAACAGAGGGAAAACTATATATAACTCACTTCTTTTCAGTGAACAAATGTTAACTAGTTTACATAATAGAAAGCGCATTATGGTAACGGTTGATCTACTGTTGGATTGAATTCTTATCAGATCTTATTCTCGTATTTAACATTCATTGAAACATCTGTTTATTTCGAAGATGGTCTGCTTACCATGTGTGATGAGGGAAAAAAAATTCCTGACGTGAATTTGTACTTGGTAGGAAAAAGCTAGGTTAACCCCAGACGTTGTTTATCCGAGAAGGTTGGTCCGCCCTGCCTAGATCAGAACGGTAGCCCAGTATTGTCTGCTTTGCTTTCAAGTCAAACAAAAGAAGAGGACTGTGTTGTTCTGTGAGTGCCTGCTGCTTTTCATCACTATTCTACCACTGCTTGTCCACGAAAAAACGACCCTGTTTACAGCCTATGTCAGGAGTTGCTATCTTTTGAAGAAGCAAGAGGAAAGGACCACACTATGGTGTACATGTGTACTTTGTTTCAGCTATTCGTTCATAGTGGTGATTCTCTGGTCTAGATTAAGATTCTTGTATGTATATTGTATGCCGCCAGTGCTGGAGGTAAGCTTACATTGCTCTTGAGTTAATCTTTTGAATGACACAGAATGTTAATTTATAGCCTGTAATGACATCCTCGCAATAACAATCGTTGTTATTTTTCCGGGGGCAAAATCTTTAAGCTTTTCCTTTATCAAACAGAGAGATTGTTGTTAACAGTACTATCTTCAAGAGATACTTTAGCATAGATAGATCCGAAATAAGAGGCTAATTGTTCTCGCCTCCGACCTGAACGATAGAGGTCGGCATGAAATTGTCCATAATGTATATCCGTCTGCCCGAAAGATAGCAAGGCCAGCGGTTATATGAGCTACAAGGCAAAGCGTCATCACAAAAGCACATGTGTGGCGATGATGAAACTGCTGCTAGAGACAGATATGATGGCGTTTATTACTAGTTATGCCTGTGGATTTTGCCTGGATTTGCAGTGCAAGTGTTTTGTGTCACCTAATATTACCAAGTGCTAACTTCGTGAGCCTGGCATGGCAAGATCCAAGTGGGTATAATCTATCATGACTGTTATTGGCAGGTGTGGCAAATTAATAAAAATAATAAGAAGAAGAAGAAGAAGACACAAAACTGACATTAATACACATGTACCTCAACAGTTGGGTGCATCTACGCGAGGGGATTTTCAATCCATACAATTATTATGTTTATGACTAAAAGTATTTTTCATTATGCAAGACCTGTTTTAAAGGTATTCAGACCAGCCCTTGTATGAGCTGCGAAGCACATTAAATTTCGTGGTAATGATGAAATTGGCGCGGGAGACGGAATAAGGTGTCTGAACTTCTTGGAAACAGAATGTCAACGACATTATGATCTGAGATAAGCTGAAGACCAGGTAGGAGTGTTTTACGGTAGCAGTTGTGATTCATTCGGCTACAATGCATTAAGATGTCTTGGGGGTACGGACATAAGCCAAGCAGGTGCCCCCTGAATGCAACATTAAGCTGCCATGATGTAAAAAAGATAGGCAATTCGGCTGCCTCAGAGACTTTTAAAGCTGTTAACCAGATCTTTACAGAGATTTAGTGGTCGTTAAGACCTAAACGTGTGTTTTGCACATAGTCTGTTGGAGCTGTGCCATGCACTGGTCTAAAATCTTTCAGTCCGTCAATCCAAGGTTAGTTTTTGTTTTTTTTTCACCCAGACGTTTTGTAGACAGCGAGTGATCCAGTGTTTAAAAATTAGATGGGCTACACTATTGTCGTCAGGTCACCGTGATCTGACCTTAGGATATTCAAAAATTGATTGGCTTTGTCTGCCCACAGAACTACATGACATTTTAGCTGAGACACTCATACATTGTCTGTGCATTTCAAATCTGGCTCGTTCTATCGATTCTTTACATCTTGTCAGGGGTTGACAGTTCATGCTATCGATTTCAGTCTGGGAATCTCTCTTTGGCCTTAACACTTTACATGATAAAAGTCAAAAAGTAATGAAGTTCGTGTACTTTCAGTGAAAACCGGCACATGATTACTTGCATCACCAACTAGGTCAAAAAGTAATGAAGTTGCTGTACTGCGGATGAAAACTGGCTCATATTACCGACCAGCTGGAGACCTCCATGGCTTGTATTGTGCGATGATACAATGATAGTACACAAGGATCTCTCTTCATTTGGGCTTTGGACAGGTGATCCATAGATACTGCAGTCAGGTGTGGCATGGCCCTGGTCTGGGCAACAAATGTGCGAACAGTAATGAAGGAGGCTATAGAGTCCCATGATGTCAAAATAAAAGGCAGACTCGTTGTGACAGTGAAAATAGCATCTCGAAAAACTAATCGCTAGCTCAATTCTTTGTTGTCCTATCTCCATTTTGGGTGATTTGGATATGTCATGTGAAAAAGGGATAGTAAATCTACCACATTCTGTAGCCATTTCACTGACCACTTGCCCAAACAGGTATATTTTAAAGATCATTTTGTGCTATCTCCTATGTACAAAAACAGTTGCTAAACACAACTCATGTGAAAAATGGAGATAGGGCAACAAAGAACTGAGCTCACGTAATCAGAACAACGTTACAGGGTTCACGAGAATTTAACCCTTTTCAAGTGACAGCCAGTAATTTGAAGTCTCAGAAATAAACATATCCATTTATTCATTAGTGTAATTTCTAAAGTTTGCAGATCTTTTTTCACATTTGAAAGATGAAGAGTCAATTAAAACTAAAATAAGGCGCACGCCTCTCAGGTATCAAATAAAACCGGCATTTCTGAAGCGCATTCAGCCTCAAGCCCAGCGAAGACTGGAGACATCTTAAAATAACCAGCAAAGACAGACTAGTGGGAACACAGACATGAGGGGGAATGAGACACACGATGTCGGACCGGCACTGATAAAATGGCTTTTTCATTGAATATACCAGGAATAATTTCTTCATCGATTCAAATATAATATTTCACCTTTTCAAAATTTTATAGGGACAGCTGATTACGTCACTTTATTCTACAACCTTTTCATTTTGGATCTCTGGGCGTTAAAAAGACGTCGCTACACTAAATTTCGGTCACCTCGAAACAGAATTCTAGAGGGAAAAGACATTTTGTCAAAGATTGTCAGATGTGTCTGTGATCTCTCTCTCTCTCTCTCTCTCTCTCTCTCTCTCAATCGATAGTTATCGCCCTTCCCCCGCTTCGGCGTTTTCAAGGGAAGTCACTCACTGACATCCCCGGGCTGGGAGCGGCTAGCGGTAGAGTTATCTTTCCCTCGCTTCCCCCTTCTGTGCTAGGCTGAGATAAGGCA
>JBCAUA010376850.1:1194-3694 GCA_038406235.1 Peronia verruculata | reverse complement strand
GAATGAACAATACATTGCCTAAGATTATCGATTGAAATGCGCATTTTGACAGCAAGGATTGGCCGACGTGATAGGGCTTTAAATTTCTCTAGGCCGGCATAACGACATCTCACGTCCACCTTGCTATCCCCCCCCCCCCCCCCCACCCGCATTTCCATTTCAGCAACCACCAGCACAATTGAATGTGAGCAACTCGCCCACTCGACAAACCTTCGGCCGTGCTCGGCACCTCTCTCATTTATCTTCATTCAGCGCGTTCACGGAACACATCACGACATTTCACATGGTGAGCAGTCCTTAGCCGGCTCCGACCCTCACATTAACCGGGTGTTTACCTAGCCTTTGGCCGTTTCTCCCTCAGTAGCACGTACATCTTCATCAAATGCGTAGGTATTTTTTCCCCATCACAGTTTGGAATAATTGCATGTTTGTTTGCTAAATTCTATTACAGTACAAGGGACTAAATCTGTTGGTTCTCTGCCGGAGGTCGAGATCCTTTTTGTTAATTTGGATTGTGATTTGTTTTATCTGCAATAATAGTGTGCCTCCCGATAAAATATCTACTCTTGGTCATCAGAATTTAGTGTACATCTTTTTTTCTGTTATCTGTGATATCTTTAATTTTCCGGTGAACATTTCGATTGTTGTGTGTGCTTGCGTTCATAGACAAGAAATATCTGGAAAGCCATATAGTGTACTTTCCTGTAAACTTCAACGAATTTGACCACTGGTTATTATGTCACTGTATTTAGAAATCACTTCGTGAGGATTTGGATTAGACAAAACTTACTACCAGTAATCGCTTGGTGTGTTGAAAGAACCAACAAATACTAAATAAAGATTCGATAATCAGTAATTAGGTGTTTTTGTTATTATCATCATCATTTTAAATATTATAAATTTAAATTATCTTTTTTCTGCTTAAGGAAGTAGTCCACGTTATTAATTGATACATTAACACTTTTAGCGGCTGGAATAGTTGCAGAGATAATTAGATACTCGGTAACGGTCTCCAAACACAAACGTGTAGACATATGATCAGAATTTCATCGGTACATCAGTATGCATGTCCAGCCTGTGTCCCTAGTGCAACCGAACACTGTCCAGTTGAACACAACATTCAGGAAATAATATCCGCACCTTTTTGGACAGTAGGCTGTCGCTGCCCGGTTTAATGTAATGTTGTTGAATATTTGATGGAGTAGCTTGTGTCACGGAATCTCAGTTTGGAAAAGGAAAAAAGATGGCTATGCATTTGAAATTGTTTGATAAGTATTCCATCGTTGTAAATATTTGTGTATTAAAATTCATACTACTCATGTTTAGTGGGATGAACTAGCGAGGCAGTCTGGTGATGCTGTATAACGCTGAAACCTTAGTAGATTGTTGTAGGATAGTGGACAATTGTGTTGACATGAATATTTAATATTGTTCGACTTAAGGAGCATTGGTCTTCAAGGAAAGTGTTCTTTATTGTTAACAGAATACGTTTTTGTGTGCGTGTGTGTGGGTGGGTGGGTGTGGGCGGACGAGCGGGTGTGCTTGCGTGAGTGCGTGCGTGCGTGCGTGCGTGTGTGTGTGTGTGTGTGTGTGTGTGTGTGTGCGTGTGTGTGTCTGTGTGTGTGTGTTTGTTTTGAAAGGAAACGGATCTTTGTTGCAAAACTGTAATACCACAAGCTACACAGTCTTCTATAATGATACATTTAGGGTAGATCTAAGGCTAATGATTCCAGTAACGCCTTTTTCGTTTTTTTTTACTTGTACGCTGAGTTGGTGAGATATTAACTTCGATAAGGTTTACACGCTCTTTCAACTTTGGCATTCGTTCATGGTTATCTTCGAGTGGCGCCCGTGAAACTTTTGCCCTATCAGTGTCGAGGTAAACGAAGCCTCTTGTATCAGATATCAGACCAGAAAAGGATAAGGTGGAGTCTGCTGGGTTTGGAAACCATGAAATATCAGAATCCAGTATCGTTTGTGGGGATGGTTTTTAACGGTAATAATAATGTGGTTGGGTTGTTATTGATGTTGTTATCAAGCTGATATCAATGGGCAATAATGCATTTAATAAAGATGTCAGGTGATATGCGGACTGGAAGAGTGATAGCTAATGTCGTATTTTGTTCCTATATCATATTCGCATCATGTTTTCCCCCATTTCTTTTTATAGAGTCATTCATTAATATATATCTTTGACCAGATTGCTTATCTAATTTCATTTGGTTACGTTTTTATCGATCCCCCCAAACATCCAAAGATCCATTCACCTATCTATTCGTCTATCCACTCCTCTGTCCGTCCATCCATCTTTCCATCCGTCCATCTCATCCATCCATCCATTCATTCATCTTCGCAGACTCAGCTCCGTAGATAAAGAGTCATGGCTGACAAAGCATCTTGATGCTCCAGATAGAAGTGATTTTTTTTTGGGGGGGGGGGGGGAATCAAGAAGTTGGAATGAAGAAGGATATTTTTTGCTTTCTTTTTTTTCACTTTCTTT
>JBCAUA010376631.1:0-18432 GCA_038406235.1 Peronia verruculata | reverse complement strand
TAATGAAAACATATAAAATGTAAATAGGGTATTGCTGTACACGAAAGAAAATGTTAATAAAATGATTTATTTTATGTGAAAGAGAGGTTTTTCAATGTTGTTTGAAAACGAGATTAAAACATACATTATTAGGGCAATTAATGTTGTATTCATTGTGATTATGCTAAACCTTTTGAGCCTTGTATCATCCATATGTCATGGAATTAAGATTTGCCTATCCTGAGGTAGAAAAGATAGTGGTATAACACAATTTAGCATTCTATACTTGTGCCTGAATGTTGCTGCCTTTTACAATTAGGAGAAATTTGTCTGTTGTTCTAACTTGATTCACCAATTTTCAGCTGATGCAGTGTCCTGTAAACAAATTGTTTCGCTGTTAAACACATTTTCTTTTTATGTCACCTGTAGGTCCAGTCCTGGAAGCAGAAGTTGCCGTTGCAGACCATCATGAGAATGCTGCAGGTGTTGGTGCCTCAAGTAGAAAAGATCTGCATTGATAAGTGAGTGACACTGGAACAGTGATCATTTCATAAGCTCTTTGTCAGATACCCACCGAGTTTTTTTTTTTTCTTTTAATTGCTACCTATTACATTGATTCTATTCTATACAGTACAGGGGGCAGATAAGATCAATGTCCCTTGAGTATCTTTGTTCAGATGCATTCTGATATATTCAGTCAAAATGCTGAATTGTGATTGTATTCACCTAGTTGTTCAAATAATTTATTCCTGTTGATGCCGATGGTGTTTCTTTTAGGTTACCATTGATCAGACTCATACTGCTGATTTTGTATGTATTGATATTTAGCAAAGTATTGAAATTGAAATTTCACCAGGACTGTGTTCTTTGTTTTTTTAAGCTGCAGTTATTTTCATGTTTTCCATTCAAGTTTTCTGTAAATTATTATAGATCAGTCACAACTGTGTGTGTATTTTTTTTTTATCATATTCATCTAAGTGTCGGAATATTTCCATAAATAGTATTTCGTTCTTTTTGGCTTTGTTTCCTTTTGTCTGAATAAGCATTGATGTAATCAGAAGCTTTTTATTGGATATTGAGCAAAGTGCTGAATGTCATCTTTGTAGAATGTGTTGAATTACACTTGGTTTTGACAAAACAGCAAGAATTCTGAGAAAGAGTTAAATGTTATAAAAATAAAACAAAAATTAAGCAGCTGTGTATGTACTTCTGTAAGCAAAAGAAACCAACAACCATCTATTTGTTCAAAGTTATTTGGGTGTTTGAATGCAGCGAAACTGATCAACCTGAGTGTGTTATGGATCTGTTTATGCTAAAACTAAAAGCTGACACAAGTGCACTGTAACCAATTTCTTTTGAATGATCTTGTTTCTCGCAGAGGTCTGACAGACGAAACTGAAATTCTCAAGTTTCTCCAGCACGGTACACTGGTGGGTCTCCTGCCAGTCCCTCACCCAATTCTGATCAGAAAGTACCAGGCTAACAGTGGGACCACCATGTGGTTCCGTACTTACCTGTGGGGAGTCATCTATCTCAGGTGCCAGTTGGAAAGCGAAATATTTATTTTCTGCATATGTGTGAAATGAGTTGTATCGGTGCCCCAGCATGAAATTTCCCAACTGTAATATTTCCATATTGTAGTTGGGACAATTTAATTCTGAGATGACAGTATGTCAGCTGAGGGTTACTTCAGCAAATAAAAGGTTTTTGGACCATGGGGTCCTTAAGACTTAACTGTGAATGGGAATATCTTGGCACAGAAGAATTATATGGTCACTAGAGTCAAATATGATCAGTTTCCGTTTTTTCAATGATATCATTAACTCCGTAGAGGAAAAATTTGACATAAGCCTTATTGTATAGGGTGGTACAACTTTTGTTACAATGTTTTAGTTCAGATTTTTAGTTTAGTTAGATTTTAGTTTAGCATCAAAGCTGAGCTTGTTTCTTTCAGTCATCATGTTGTTTGTGAACTGCACAGAGATCCAAGTAATTTATTCTCACTTTAAACATGAAATTCATTTACATGATTGCAT
Source organism: Peronia verruculata (assembly GCA_038406235.1). Classification (NCBI taxonomy): domain Eukaryota; kingdom Metazoa; phylum Mollusca; class Gastropoda; order Systellommatophora; family Onchidiidae; genus Peronia; species Peronia verruculata. The sequence continues at coordinate 16,417 of JBCAUA010376631.1, read as the reverse complement.
ACTTTATCGCAAATTCTGGATTACCCCTTCCATTCTTCAACATGTTTGATAAACCATGCTGATATTGCTTGCAAAGCACTAATTTACGATCAAGTGTTGATCAAGGTTGTTGGTACAGTGTTACATCATGTAAGCATGGAGTTGAATATTTGTCAGTGTTTGATAAGCCATTTAGATAACGTGATGGAATGCAGTTCTGGTTCCATTCATCACTTGTTTTTTCTTTTTGTTTATTTTTTTTTTTTTTTTTTCTTTCTTTTTTTTTTTTTTTTTTTTTGTTTATCTTTTTTTGAAGTGGTGTAATTTGTCTATTCTCTTTGCTTATCTCTGATTCTTGATAAGCTTCTTGTAACAGTTTTTTTTTAAATTATTATTTCAACATTAACTCTAAAGTAGGTAATGTCAGGTGTTGGAGGCAAATTGTCAGTATGTGTTTAGACATTCCTTCTTATGGGAGAATTCCTCAAAGTTTGTGGACATAAAAGTCAATGAATATTGTCTTTTCTTTTCAGGAATGTGGACCCACCCATCTGGTATGATACAAACGTTAAGCTGTTTGAGATTCAGCGAGTCTGATCAATGACCTGCCAGCAACAGATTCTGACAGGGCAACAAAAACAGGAAATGATTTCTGGCACAGCAAGAGAGACCCACCTCTCATCACAAACTTATTCTCTCTCTTTTTTTTATTTTTTTATTTGTAGTATTATTGTCTTTGGGAGAAATTGTTGTAAATTTTCTTTTTATTGATAATTTATTGGGTTTTGCATTTCATGTTGGTCATATATATAAGAGGGAAGATATGTGCACGTATGTGTACATGTTTTATAAGTCATGTGGAGGAAGTCCTTTATTTGGTATTACTAAATGCTGTAGTAACATCTATAGAAGGAAGGATTTGGATTAGATGTTTCACGTGTATATTATGAGATGTAGTGCAATATATCAAATTTTTAGGATTGAATTGATGTTATACTAAATCTGTCCTTCATAAAGTACTGTGATGTGCCTGAGGCTGATTTTCTTTCTTTTTCTTTTCGTTTTTTTTTTTTTTTCATTGCTCTTGATCTGTCATAGTCATGTACAGGCTGATAGGTAGGAATGAAAATAGAGAGAGACTCTGACATACATCCATGATAATAGTCTTTCTGTGAAGCACAAAACTTAAGTGACCAAAGGTAAGATAGAAGATGTCAAACACACTAGACATAAATGTGAGATTCAGTTGTCCTTTGTTTGGCAAACAGACATAAAGAATCAAACTGAAGTTTGAACCATAGATACCAGTACTGTAAAATACCAGGCAAGCAATTAAGGATCAAGCTATATAATTCCATCTCTCCTTTTCTAGTTAGATGTATTATTTGAGGGTGGTAGTTTTGTTACAGTGAAATTCAGAATGATATTAAGGCTCATCATAATCGACCCCTAAAATTTCCTTTTACTGTTGTTTCATAATTTAATGGCTTTCTTTTTTTCTGATTCATTTTATAGACAGTGGTGAAAGCCAAAACCATGTGTAGACGTATGTCACAATCTAGAGCACTTTGTTGTCTGTTTTCCCATGTCCAGTTGGAGCCAAACCAGGGAACTATTTTCACGACAGAACTTGGATAGTTTTTAATTTGTCTAAAAATTTTTTAAATTATTTTAAGCATGTGTATGCTTTGTAATGAAAATTTCAAAATCTCTCAGTTTTCAGAGGAGGCATTGTTTTTCAAGATTTGATAAATTTGATAGTGATCGCTATACTTTTGTTACATGAACAGAGACTTCTTTTTTTTAAAGATTTGCCATATTAAAAGATCTGATATTATTTGGTTTGTCATCAAAGAATAAATCTCACCATTGAACTTGTCATGTATTCATATTTAATATTATTTACTTATTTATCTATTTTTTAACCACAATATGAATTGAAACAAAGAAATGCTGCCACTGTGCCAAGTGATATTGTAAAAAAGAAATATCCACTAAAGCTGTTTAACACTTTCAGAAGAAGGAGCATTTCTCTCATTTATCATCTTCATGATCTGAAGTCTAATACTAACCACAGTTTTTGGTACTAATCGGTTGTAATAAATTTATATGTTAAATGACATGTTTCCATAACATTCCATTTTAATTCTGGATTAATTAGATCACAGTTCATAACACTTTGAAGCTGAGATTTGGTGGGAACAAATTGTGGGATATTTTTGTGTAATTGATGAACTGATATTGGATAGGGGATAAATTTTTGTTGTAGGTTGGACAAAATGTTGTGAAGTGTAGATTGTATTTGATTTGCCACTGTTTTTCTATATGGTAACTGATTTTCTTTTTTTTTTTTTTTTTGTGGCAAAGAATTGTTTCTCTACAATAAGTGATTGCTTTTTTTTGGGCTGAGTTTGACCCCAGTCCTTCCTTAACAATGGATTATTCTATTGTTGTTGTTTTTTTTACCCTCCAGCTGGTAAATATGACATTCTATCTGCTGACAAACATTTGGAGCAAATTTCAAGTACTAAGATGGAAGCAGAATTATTCTATTCAGCTAGCTCATGGCACTCATCTCATGAAATTGAATATTTCTTATTGAGACATATTCTTGTTTGATATTTTTTGTAAGATTTTAGTACATGCAAAATGAGATAAGTTTTTCATATTGTGAGCATTAGGCAATTTAGAAAGCATTCATCCTTTGTTCATAAGTATTAAATCTCTTTTCACCCCCCCCCCCCTCCCCTCCCCATTTCTCTTACTTCATTTTTTATGTTAATGCATTTATTAAATTTCATAGATAAACAGCAGTCATAAATTTACAATTTTATTTTTAGTAAATTCATGTCATGGATCTCCTTATGCATGAGGAAAATATTCTAATGGTATGCATAATAATACATCCATGTGATCTCTTTTTGTTTCATGTAAAAGGACTTATGTCACCAAAGAGAAAGAATTGAGAAAACTATGCCGATCGAGTGCATAATAATTCATGATCAATTTTTGTTTTCCATGGGAAATCAGGCTGCTCTTCTCTTGACAGGTAAAAATAGAACAATAAAATTTTGTACAGTAGTTGATGCAGAGTGTGCATACACAAGACAACGCACTTGGGTTTTTTAAAAATTTTGTCATTTGTTTTAGCTTTTTTGTTTTTGTGTACATTTATTGTGTTACTTTGCATTTACCTATGTTTCATTTTCTTGTGCAGTTGCTGGTCATTGTGTAGGAATAAGCATTCACACATTAAGATTTTATCCTCCCTGTCAACTTCAACTTTTTTAGAAATGAAATAAAAATTTCTTTCCAAATTTTATTTTTGGAAATCATTTTTCAACCCATGCTGCCGACGGTTTATTTTAGTCCATGGCAGCTGTGAAGTTAGGGCAAAAAAAGAATTATCTCAGGCTATGAGTCCATACAAATAGTATTACGTTAGCGAAAGCAAAGACACTGCTCATAAGTATGTCCATATTGGGGCAGAATTCAGGTGGGCTAAGACGACTCCACTCCCTGAACTTAATTCAGGCAGGAATAATCACTGATTTGTCGTGCTTGTCTGAAAAGTTCTGTGACTCGATGAACTACTTGACCTGCTGCATTGTGGGGAAAAAGGCACAGCTAAAGGAGAAATAGAGGAAAGACACACGAGCGAGAGTAGTGAGATTACAGTTACAATATATTTACACCTTTCAATCTCTTGCAGGTAGTTACCTTGTGGTGAGATTACCAATTCTCATTTTATCCAGATGGATTGTTGAATTTGGATCATTATTAGAATCAAAGTGGCAAAAATTATTCTCTCTGTTCAGCAACTCTTGATCTTGTTTCTCTAGAATGGACTCATTCGTGTCTGAATGTATTCCCTGTACATGTATTTTCATGTGATGTGGTATCAATTATCTGATATTCCCCTCTTGTTAATGGGGATGTAAATAAGTGTCACTGAGTCTATCTCAATTTTGTTGTGATGTGGAATGTTATGTTGTCACTTACCAATATCAGATGCCTGATGTCATCAGTGAAGAAAGCATGATCAAAACTTTACAGTCTGATCATGCCATCATCACGCTATAATGAATTCTATATACCATGAGGTTTTTGCATTGAAAAACGTGGAATTACAAGTGTCAGTCGGTCAGCATTTGTACTCATACTAGATATGGGCATGAAAGTCCTGATTATTGTACAAGTATTAAGGATATCGGTCACATTGTGGTATCTCCTACAGAGGGTGAGGTTTCAGTTTTAGGAAATGAAAACTCCTAAGGGTTACCTCTGCATGTATTTTATGTTGCACTACCTTGGTTAAGAAGAATGTACAATGTCGGAGGGGTTATCTACTGATTTATGAACTTCAGGAATATTGATTTGGTATCTCATATAGTGGACTTTAGGCAAAATACTTTAACCATATTTCTACTTTTGAAAACTGTTTTCTCTAATCAGTTCTTGCTCACAGGCACTTTTGTGTATAGAGGATAGGAATGCTGCATTAGTGGTTTATGAGATAAAATGATGAATTTTATCTAATGGTACAATCAGTCTACTTATGAGAGGTGCTTAAATCCAGGAGAATAAATAAAAAAAAAAAAAAAAGGAAAGTAAAAGAGAGACTCTGGAATTTGGTAAATATTTTTAAGTTTGGAATTATGTTTTTCTTTGGTTTTTTTTTTTTTGGGGGGGTGGAGATGGTAAATTCACATGAGGAGATATTTAGCCTGTGTTACCTCTGTCAAATTCTTCCAGTAGATAGGTAATCAAGTCATGAAAGAACAGTGGCAAATGGTAATGACAGTTTACATTGATAAGGAAAAGAGCTTCAGCATTGAAAAGTTGTGCAATAACTCATCTTGTCATTAAATGTTTATGTACAATATATTCAGTGTACTGCTGTATCCATAACTACAATCATTGTAAACATATTGTGCATGCACTTCCATATTGTTTCACTGTTGACCAAAAAGATAGAAAAATGATTTAAAGTCACACGAAATAAATATTAAACACAGAATTTCAGTTTGAATTGAAAGAACTTAGATGTCCAGTAATTTAATTTGTTAATCAGTGAAAAAAAAAAAAATCCTTTGTGAGAAAATTGTGTGCATTAAGATAACTATTGAGGTAATGAATCATTGATTTGGCTGGCAAGTATTAAGTGGTTTTCAACTTAGTCATACTTGTGTAATTTTTGATGATGTAATTCATTCTTTTAGACACAGACTGTTGCAGGGTGGCTTGCACTACCCAGGCTCACTTGACATTCATTTGTAATAATATAACATTTGATCTCCTTTATTTCTTGTGCTGCTAAAATTTAAATTCATGTTTTGTCATAAGAACTGCTTGAAAAAGTTTAGCACATTGTTCCAGATTTCATTAGCATCAATATCATAACCAGAAATGGACATTTCGGAAATTGTTCTCTGAAAAATTGGAAGTCACAGATTTTCTTCATTTATTTTTTTATTTATCTTTTATTTTTATCTAAAAATGCAATTTGAGAGAATTCTTTAGTTCGCTGGAAAAGTGCTCTTTTCTACACAAGAAGCTGTTCATTTCTAGTGCTTGTATCTTGCCCCAATTTTGGTAGGTTTTTATTGATTTGTCAATGAAAAAGAGAATCCAAACCATCATAATTGCAAGCCAGCTAGCCAGCCAGCAATATCTTTTAGAAAGTCTTATTTTTTAAATGTTTCAATAGTTCTTCACACTTTTGTTGCATTTTCCCCCCCCTTATTTTTTCCTTTTTTTTTCTGTTGATTTTTCTTTAATTTGAAAAATATGGTCTCAAATTTTTAGTTTTATGTTCATATCAATGAAAACTGCCACAAGTTCTTTGTAAAAATTTGTGAATGTTGTTATTGTCTTGTGTTATTGTGAAAAATGAAGTGGTTGATCATTCCTTTGTACATATAAAAATTTATGGTGAACATAAAATACTGCAATCAATAAAATTTAAAAAAAAAAAAAATGTCATAGAAATAAATAAAAAAATAAACAAAAAATGAATGAACAATCACAAAGTATGATTATTTTTTTTTCTACAAAATTCTTTATGGTTTCAAATTTTTGCTCAACATACATTGATCAATACACAATACATGTAGATCAGCTTGTAGAATGTTTGAAACAGACAATTCAGAAAAAAATAAATAATTATTTTAAATGAACACACATCTGGAAAATGTTCATTGATATGTAAAATTTCGATTGTGCATTTTATAAAACACAGACTCCTTGCAGCTTTAGGAGAGATTTTCAGAAGTTGACAGACACAGCAGATCAATTTTCAAGAAAATTATACTTATAATTATTAAAGTTTAATATCATAAGAACAAGGAGTTTATCTGATTTCATGCCTCATGGGTATAATGGAACAATGCTACCACTTAATATTTGAAAGAGGTAAGGGTGACATCGGGCCTTAAAGCCTGTTTTGATCATGTCATTTATGCCCTCTCCTCTACTGTGCGCTGCTTTGTGAAATCAATTTAGCCTAACCATTTCACACTACAGTTTTTGAGTTCAGCACATGCCTGCATTTACTATTTATCCCAGCAGATAATTATTTACTTGCTTCCAGTTCACAACTAAGGTTTAACCTCATTTTCTAAAGCAGGCTATACATGTTTGTATCACATAACGAATTGGATGTTTTTTTCTGTTTGTTTCAATTCTGGTATGTTTGTACACACATACATGTAAATGGTTAATACCCCCATGAAATATGATATGATATAATTTGGTCCTTTCCATGAATGAACAGTGAACACCCTTCATTTATTTTTTGGTTAAAATATGCAGTCATGTGTCACTCAGTGATGACAAACTGGAATTATACTATGCTTACATTATTTAATGACATTTTATCTAAAACATTAGCTGTCAAAACTAAAATCAATCTTTTCTTCAAGCACTCATTCTTACATACAGTGGGCTACCTGGTGACCTAGGATGACTCAGTATATGTCTTTGTCTCATCTTTTTCCTTTCAAAATTTAAAGAAAACAAACAACTCATCTTTTTCTAGCTATTGCACTTCCATCTTCCAAGCCGTAGTGAACCCCAAGCATTTCATTTGCTCAATCTCTAAATCACCCTACGAATCTGTCACGTCTAAAATCTCATTCCTTTGAGCTTAATTCTATACAGCTAGTACAGTTTTAGTAAATTTTACAAGGGAGTAAAAAAAAAAAAAAAAGGCAAGGCTAATAAATGATTTTCAAACTGGAAATCCGTAATGATATTAAATGTTTTCTATTACACACCCAGAGCCCATTTTAGGCATTACTATGCTTAGTTACATAAACAGCCGCATTAGTTGTTTAGACACTTAACTCCTGATGCTAGTAATAGCTAACTTTCACGAGCAAAGTAAACGATGAACATCTAGATGACTAAGTCAATGAAACGATGCAATGATCGGTGCATTACTAAGCCATACGAAAGCCACAAACTCATCAAACATTGAATCAAATATCTGAAGCTTTTTTGGTTTATAATAAACCCCTAAAAGTTTGTCATCACTTTGTGAAATTGATCTATAAAAAAAAATATTTAATACCTGGACTTCATAAATTGCAACATTTTAAAAAAAAGCAGCAAGAAGTCAATCTGACACAATCAAACACATGTAATTATGTTTACAAAACGTAGTCTATGTCTATAGCTAAAGCATATTTATTGTATGTTAAGATACCAAAAATCTATAATAAGTCATAAAATAATATTAATGGCAATCACAAAAAAAAAATAAAAAAATGCAGGAATGACTGGTCTAGGTATTGATATGGTTAACTGATTTTTAAAAATGAAGTTCTAAAAAAAAAAAAAAAAATGAATTCAGAGATTGATCACAGAAAGACCCAACAAAATACTGTGCTTCCTGAGTGCCTATACTGCTTATTCTAGATGTATTAAAAAATGAAAACTGGAATTAAAGCTACAACATAATACTACAAAACGCATAACTGCATGGCAGGAAATTACCAGTTACTGAGGATGAGATTTGTTTATGTATAAAAAAGAAGAAGAATAAAAAAAAAAAAAAAAGAACTCACCTAGATTGTGTTAAAAACTTTAAAAAAAATAATAATAATAATAATAACAATGTGAAAAAATGAAACAGTGTCTAATTCACAGAAGTGATCTCACTATGTTGACAAAAACTGACCTATCATTTTTGATATGCTTTGTGGAAAAACCTGCAAGAATATCTCATGTGGCAATTTGATATAATTTTCTAAAGAAACAGATGCTTGAAAAGATGGCTATTAAAAAAGAAGAGACAAACTAATAAGATGAGGCTAAGACAAGATAAGCACAAAATGTCCTTTATATAGATAATGCTTTTTAACCACATTTAAAAAAAAAATAATAATAATAAGCAAAATAATGACTGCATTAAGAAACATTTATTTATCAATCTAACGCACCAAAACATTTTTTAAAAAACAGCAGCAAAAATTTTGATTCCAAAAAATACAACAAACAACAACAGCTTTGTGATCTTCAAAGAAAAAAAAAAAAAGACAATGATTAAAAAAAAAAAAAAAAATGAAAATAAGCTCATTAAAAGTAAAATGAAAATAAACTCATTCTTGATGGTAAATATGAGAACAATATTAATAGATTACTGCAGTAATCAAAATAAATACAGAATAAATCATTTTGAATTTTGTTGTTGAATAACAGTTTTTATAGAAATATTTTGTAAAATTACTTGCAGACAGAAGAGGAGGGCATTTTCTTCAGTTAAATATAATTTATAAAGAGAGCATCTCACTGCTGAAATCAGCAAATAAACATTCTTGGGCCGCTACAATGCAACAGTGAATAAACATCAAATAACATGTAAAAATCATGACTGCTTGCATTAGACAAGAAAGATAATTAATTCATGTTGTGTCATATATTTTGGACAGTCTATGAAGGCAGTACAATGCATGGATGAGACATAAATACAAACATATAAATTAAAGATGAAAAGAGTGCAAGATATCACAGTTCAGGCAGTCAGTCACTTGCAGTGAAAAATAAATTATCAAATGTTCAGTATCCTTCACTACACTTGTTTATCTTATCTGTTCCTCTCACTGCAACAAGAAATCCAGCAAGAATGTAAGTTCAGCCAATTACTACATCACACGGTATCATCATCTATCGTAATGTAATACAAATACATCTAAATATACACAAAGCCAACATACAAGGCTTTTCATAGTGTAAGTGAAATGATAAAAAGACTCATCATATTTCAATGGAACCTATATGTTTCATTCGCCACAGTGTTAATCTTCAATAGTTTTTCTTGTTGCTTTTATTTATTTTACAGACAGCAGTAAAGGCCAAAACCATGTGCAAATATGTATCACGTTGTACAGCATATTCATAGCCTATTTTCCTCATGTTCAGTTCATAAAATACTAAAAGGAACTAATTTCATCACAGAACTTTGTCTGCAAAGAAATTCTTATCAAAATCCTATTCCATTTAACTATATACATCACACTGCACATCACACTGTACGATAATACGTACCATAATACCTAACAAATGTATTTACAAATCTAAAGCTGATGCATAAGGATTTTTTGTGTGTACATGGATATGAAATCTTGAACCCTATTTTGAAACGTCTGGACAGACTGACAGGATTTTATCGTATATGTGACATAAGTATGTAAGATAAAGTCACTGTGTGAATTTATGGAATTCATTCTGTCAGGCAGTGTCCACAGTATCAGTATTTGCAACCGTTTTGCAATTATTTCCATCAAGTTTATAATTTTGGTACTTTTGTCTTTGTTTTTTTGACATTCTGCATATCTATAAACAAGACAAAAAATTTAGATTGGTCATCTACATATCTACATAATAATTATTAATGTAAAGATTATATATGCTTTTGGCAATATAATCAACTGAATAGACAAGAAATTTGGTCATACGTTATTAAAAAGCGAACAATAATCATGACAGTGGCAGGATTCACACGACATTTGCAGCATTCAAACATTTGAGAGAACCAGAATGATAAAAGCACCATGCTATTTCAATTTGTTAAAGCAAACAGTGACTGTCTAAATATTTTAAAATCTTGTCCAGCTGCACCCAGAAGTTAATTATTTAATATTTTTAAAAAAAATATATATTTTAATTTTTATGTAAAAGAAAAATAACTACAGTAGCAAGAATTTGTGGATCTTACACTGACTTTGAAAATGAATTTTACTTTATAATGTCATTGTCATCTAACAAATATATTTTCATTTTTCCAATATCATTATCTGTTGCAGCAAACACATTAGATCATAAAGTTTCCTGGTTTCCTATAACATCTATGTTATTTTTTTCCAGGCAATTCGTAAATATATTAGATATAAAGTATGGGTTACTTGTCATATTTTTTCCTCAATCTCTTACACAAGCATGAAATGAGTGTGGCTTTTAAAAATCCTAATAAGACAACTGAAAGTCAGACCATAGCTATAGTTCCTCTGTATACGGTTATCTATTTTCCAAACTGTATACATCTATCCTTCTGTAATCCCTCAAAGGCACTGATCCTCAGACATGAGAATGAGAACTCAGACAAACTGTGATCCCCCCGGCGGAATGATCAGAAACACAGGGCAATAATTCATATCTGACTAAGCAAAAACCTGGAAATCCCTGGCGAAGTGTGTGTACCCCTGTGCTTAAAATAGAATACTCACTTAGGTTTGTTGCTTAAAATAAAATACTTACCAATGTTTTGTTACTGCTCCACCACGAGATCCGAAAACAATCATCACCGGTCCTGTGCATTTTTATTTGTTTTTCTATGTCAGTGGTAGTGAACAGTTGTTTGCAGTGTTTGTACCCTCCTACAAACATGAGATAGGGATTTCCAGCTTTTCGCTTGGTCGAAACAAATGTATTCCTAAGTAATGATTTCCCTTTGAACACACCAAAATACACATATCCAATTGTAATGATACTAGAGGGGAAGAGCGTGGAGAAACAGGAAGAAAGGGGAAGACCTAAGGTGCATATTGAGCTCAAGACAGATGAGATCTTGCTCATTTGTAACATCAGAAAAGCAGGAAGATAGGCAAACAGTAGCAGAATGTATCATGAATTCATGTAACAGACAATGTTTCACATCTACTATGTCAAAAAAAAAAAGGAGAAAGAGTGTTGGCCCCAGAGAATAAAAAAAAGCTACTGTTCAACATGACAAAGAGACTAGAGCATTTGTACCAAATGTAGGAAAAAAAAAGTGCTATTTAAGCTGTATCTCTGTCTTGCAACCACTCAAGATAACAAACTATTCTTTCTTGTTGGATGATGGACGAAACCACACTCAACATGTTAAGAAAATCAAACAATTCAATCTTGACTGCAGCTCGGATGTGAAATGCAAGAAGACAAAGTCAATCAATGATAAGACTATTTTGTAGCTTTGGAAAACCCATACACCCCTTTCCTTATGCTCTGATCATGGCCGATGTAGATTTACATAATCACTAAAAGCAAATGAATTCCACTTCTTGACCAAACCATCTCACTCCATGTAATCTAAACTTAAAGTTCTCAAAATATTTCACTCATCAACTAAGATGTTTCATTCCACAATAATCAAAAAGAAAATAAAAGACTACAAATAGGAAAAAAAAAAAAGAATGGTATGACTGCAAATGACCTAAAATATTTGTATTCAGTCAAATTCTGAAAGGGTAAAACTTTTTTTTGTAAAACTGCTTGTTTCTGCAGTTTTAATTATTCTATATTTTGGTGAAGAGCAACACTTGTATGTATTTTTAACTTTCAGGGAGAGAGCCGGGATGTCTGGTTAGTTTCCCCCCATATTTTTTGCCATGATTATTGCATTTTCAAAAAGATATGCAGTAAAGGTTGGAAATACTTTATTCAGTATTTTCTTAAAAGACAACCATCTTCAAAAGGCAATGTTATGGATAAATAACAAATAACAAGTAATAAGAGAATCAAATTTCTTTGAGAAACTGTATCACTCGGCCAGTATGATTGTTCATTTGAATCAGCATCTCTGATTCATTTTCAAGATCTATTTAAAAAGTTGAACTGAAGGATTCTCTTCCAAAGTAAACAACCATAGAGTAAAAAAAGATAGGGACATTGCACTGGGAATAACAAATACAGAGTAAAAAAGCAAGAGTTTGACCACAAAATGAGATAAATCCAATTTTCCTGTTGTGAGAGAAACATGACAAATGTTTTTTGAAAACACACAAAACTTAAATGGTTTGTAACTGTTTGAAATCTCGCACATTGTGAAATACTCTATGAATTTAATGTAATGGGACTTATCACAACTTGTGGTCAAACCTTTCGACTGGTTTTTGTGAGCAACACTCGGCACTGCCATGTAGCAGTCAATGGCTAAAACTCAAAGTTCAATTCAACACCTATGCTGATTTCCTTGGATTTTAACTAATCCAAACCATTTCACTTTGTGTAACAGGAGGAAGCACACCACACCCACTCACCAGTCTTCCTTTGACCTTTGCCCTGGTCAGTCTTTCCTACAACCACTCTAGATCTACACCACTTGTCTCCAACATTGTGCATTCACATGTAACCAAAGATCACACTGTGACTACTTCCAGTGTGTTGTGGAACTTGTGGATGGAATTATAGTTAAACCTGAATATTCCTAATTAAATTACAAAATACTGTATTCTGACTATGATTATGGTTATGTCAAAAGACATGGAGATATCCATGAAACAAATATTACTGAGGTCAGAGTTAGTGAGCAAACATTGCAAACCCCCTCTCTGATCCACTTTCATCTGACTTCTGTCAACATAACCAGAAATGCCACATCTTCAAAATAAAAACGCTATAAATAAGACACACTGAAGATGAAAAAACATCTCTGATCTACTTCAGTCACATGTCATTTTCAGTCAGTATTTATTGACAAGTGACTTTTTTTTTCAAGGTTAAAAAATCAGCAGAAGTTCAGTGCATAATCTCTTGTTACACAAGTTCCAGACTTAGCTGACGAGGTCAGAACAGGCATCATTGTGCACAACAGTTACTTTACACATTTAGAGCAGTAGACTCATATGACTTCACAGAGACAGTGTCAACAAGCTTCAAATACTCACTGGAATAGCCAATTTATAAGAACTTTTTTAGTCAGCAAATTTCTGTATGAACTATTAACTGCTGCAGATGATGAAACCATTCTGATGATGCCATCTGATAGCCACTGCCAACTCCTGTTAACTTCCAGATAATAGAACAGTTGCTCTACTGCTCTCTGAGACAGAAGGGGGGATAACCAAGACTCTAGTATCCCCATATCACTTTAATCTGAAATAAATATGGAATAGACAGGCTGCCTCTGACAATATTTTGGACGCTATGTTCCAGGGTCACCAGACAAATGGAATAGACGTTTTACTTTTTGCTCAGGAGCTGTTTTCGCTGTTGTTCTAGAAGACCCTCAAGATGATCTGCTCTCTTATTGGCTGCCTGATACTGTTGCTTTAGTTGTGCCACAACCTCTTCCTTCTTTACGATAGCATTCTTCACCCTGCGAATGTAAAATTTATTGATTAAATTAACAACATCATGATTCCATTTCCATCTACTTTTCTGTAAAAATATTCTGTTAACTTTTGGTGACTTTTTTGTTCTTTTTACATGCTATGTTGTTTTGACAGCTGTATTCCTCTAATACTTAGAAACGCTGGCTGAAAATCCTCATCACAATCTTAAATTTTTTTAAGCTATATTAAAAAAAAAATGATAATTTTAATTAAGTTGGTATAATTTTTTTTTTTTCTGTTTCAGGTGTTACATTTGCCATGGTCTAAGTTTTATGCAATAATTAGTTGTGTACACTACATCTATAACTATGGGGAATCGAAATACAAAATTTTGTACATGTTCACCGATCTCATTCCGGTGCAAATTTATTCACCTCTTGTGGACCTCCTCCATCTCCTCATCCTTAGCCTTCCTGAGTTCTTCCATTTGTGCCTGCGCCTTTTCCAGCTCAATCCGATGCCTGGCTTTCAGTTCAGATATTTCATGTTTGATGCGCTTGTTCTCCTCATCTGTGGACACTATTCTATCGGCAAACTCCTGCCTAATGATATCGGACACATGACTGCGCTCAGAATTCATTTTCTCCAATAGCTGTAAAATTAATGACAAAAAAAAAAAAAGGCAAATTCAATTATAAAAGACATTTGCTAACATGGAGGTAATAATGAAAATTTGACATGCATCTAATATACTGACTAAAATATTTTGTTTCTCATACTGATAAAATTCCATAAAGGTACAGACACTGGTATTGCTCTACAGCTGCTTAAAGGTGTAACTGCCTAAGTGTAAGCATTTAAATATAAAATCATAATATTTGCTACATATGATCAAACCATCAAACTCTCAAAGTTCCTGATGATGACTTCAATATTCAAATGAATATTAAAGAAAAAGACAATGTTCATCTCATTTTCAACAATCCACAACTTAATTTATGGCATTTTCTTTCATGAAAAACACAGCCACTCATGACATGGGTAGTATTCTGCCCATGATGCAATTTCAGCACTGATACATGAGTAAAGTGTTGTCTCAAAAAACTGCCCACTTCGTGAGCTCAGTTCTTTGTTGACTTTTCTCCATTCTGGGCAATTTGATATGTCATGTGAAAAAGGGACAGTAAATCTACCAAATATTGTAGTCATTTCACCGACCACTTGCCCCAACAGGTATATTTTGAAAACCATTCTGTCCTATCTCCTATGTATATAAACAGCTGCTAAACACATTAATTTTCTCAAAATGTGAAAAATGGAGACAGGGCATCAGAGAACTGAGCTCACGACTTATGGTATCACTTCCTATATGTGATTTGACAACTTGTTATAATTCCAGGAATGCCATATACCTTTTTGGTGTCAAAAATTTCTTGTTCCTTCTGTTTAATGATGACTTTTAATCGCTCATTCTCTCCTTCAACTTCAGTCATTTTGGCCTACATGGTAAAGAAAACAAAATTAAATGACTATAAAAAGACGGTAAGCAAACTAATTAATTTTTGCATGAGAAAGACTCAATGCAAGGTTGGTTTTCAAATCTGTTTCAGCTCAGAGTAACTCAGGAAATTACAGGGTATGTCAAAATGTTCCATAATAAACAAACTGACATCCATTTACAAAATGCAGTTACGCAACAGTGGAATTATCAAAGATGTCATTGTAAGTGGCACTGCCAGTTATGAGAAAAGTGCAATCTGATCACTAAAGTCAAACTAACTAAAGAGCCAAATTCATGAAAGGTGTGAACTAATGCAATGTCAGTTTTAAGGATTGTTAATTTTAATGAAACTGTATTTGTATATAAAACTCCAATTTTCTCAACTTCATGAAAGGTGTGAACTAAGGCAAAGTGAGTTTTCAGGACTGAGTCAATTTTCATGAAATGATGTATTAACTTCATTAAACAAAGTCCTGGAAAGTGTGAACTAAGGCAGTGTCAGTTTTCAGGATTGCTAACATCCATGAAACAGTGTATTAACAGTAAAACTATAAGTGTATTAAAGTCATGAAAAGTGCGAAATAAGACACTGCTAATTTTCATGAAATAGTGAATTACCTCCATATAACTGTAATGGTAGTGGCACACAGGACAATTATGCTTTCAAAGGCCAATATGTAATTGTCTATGAAGAGAACTAACTTCATAACCAACCTTGATTTCATTATGCTTTTGCACAGCACTTCTCTCAGACTGCTCCAATTCTCGTGTTTCTCTTTCATATTTTTCCTTCAAGCGCCTAAACAAATAAAAAAAACAACAAAATATATAAACAGCATTCACAACCACCTCATTAGCATTCATCTACACAACATTCATAAGCAAAACCGTTCCCCCCCCCCCCCTTTCAAGAAGCAAAACATATTTTCCACCAGGTTTAAGCACCTACTTTCAATAGTGTCTAAATACTCTTAATAATAAAATAAAAAAGATAAAATAAATTCTTAAAAATATCGTATTTATCTGTTCTGCTTCTTCATATAACAATAAGTAATACTCAGTAAAAGAGGGTTGATGGTTCTGATTGCCTCTGGATAGGTAGAGTTGGCATTACTTTACATCATGGTCAGTAATATGCACACTTTAAGTGAAGACACAAATGGGTATCTGAATGGGAAGGTAAGGATACCGCCATTACTTGCCGAGTAATGACCAAATCATAAATAACGGGCCCCTGAAAACAACTTCTTAACATGTGAACTACATATACTGAATAAAGGAAAATGCAATTTTCTTTCTGGACTGTGAGTGAAAATAATACTCTGACAGCATTTAAAATGATAACAAAGCATGAAATGGAAAAAAAAAAAATTAAAGTATATATATTTTACGAATATATATA
>JBCAUA010376412.1:0-18434 GCA_038406235.1 Peronia verruculata | reverse complement strand
ATCTATCTATCTATCTATCTATCTATCTATCTATCTATCTATCTATCTATCTATCTATCTATCTATCTATCTCTCTGACTACTTTTTTTTCTATCAACTAAACACATTCCTTCTATCCTTCTAGTGTCTCCAACTGTGTCTCTCTCTTTTCCTAAGCCCCTTAAGCTGCTCTTTCTTCCTATTCTCCCGTTCCAGTTCTCTCCCCTCTTTCTGCTCAGAATCCGCCATTTCGTCCCTGGCATTTCCCCGTCTTTCACGCTGCCGGTTGGTAACACCACACGCTGTTGTTATGGGCCACCTTTCCCCTGCAGTATAAACTAGACTAAACACGAGCACCTACCGGGAAGAACGACCGCCCTTCAGGCCGGCAAGAAAAATGGGTTCTGCTCGCGGCTGCCTCGGCGATAGAACGGAACGGGAACCACGCGTATGGCAGAGAACAAGGGACGCCACTCAGTGATAACAGGCCACGGGACGGTGCAGGGGACATAACCCATTAATTGTTCCGACACAGATGATAAAGATTATGGGGCCTGCCTTCTGTACAGTGGGAGGACAGAGTACAGCCAACTCTTAAAAAGTCATGGTCACCAATAATAACTACTTTCAAAGGCTGAGGATAAAACTGACTCATTATTATGAGTTTGTGTGCGGTGTTAGATTGGCGCGGCAGGCGGGAAACAGAAAAGAGAGGGTACCCATTGAGTGACTATTTTTCTCTCAAAGTGGTGAGTGAGAGATACCGGCAAAAGGAAAGAGGAGGGGGGCGGGGAGAGGGTGGAGGAGGAGAATAGGGGAGGGGAGGAAGAAGCAAAGGAACCTGGGATAAAGGAGGGCAAGGCAAAGACAGACGTGAATGAAAATGATGCGTAGACAGACAGAGGGACAGACTGACAGACAGCCTGACTGACTGATAAACAGACGGGCTGACAGATGTACAAACAGACAGACAGAAGGCAAAGAGAGTGACTGATGACAAGCGTCCCCTGAAAGAAAGAGCCAGTAAGCGAAAAGAGAAAGAGAGAGAGAGAGAGAGAGAGAGAGAATGAAAGAATGTACAAAGTTACTAGAGAGGAAAAGGACGAAAGAGGAGGAAAGACAGAAAGATTGAATGAAAAGTAGCTACTACAAGAGAAGAAAAATGTGACAATAAGAGACAGAAAGAGGATAATATAGAAATAGTTATATATGTATGTGCCAGATGCATGAGTCAGGGGACAGAGAGAAAGAGAGAGAGAGAGAGAGAGAGAGAGAAAATTATAAATTAACAAATGGAGAGCTTCACAAGACAGAGAAACAAAAATGAGAAATGATTAATTGTCGACTTAAGAAAATGATATATTATTTTTAAAGAAAAATCATTATCATAATGAGAGATAAAAATAGGCCTAATTGATATCAACTGGCGCTCTGTATTATATTATTGGGACATAATGATATACAGAATGGCCGGAAATTCCTAAGTCACTGAATCACGATAAAGAACATAAATATCGTTTGGATGAGCAGAGACACCAAAGTAGCTGAAAATTGAATCAAGCATATCGTTATTCAAAGAGACACAAACATCAGGGTAGCAAAAATAAAGAGAGAGAGAGAGAGAGAAGGAGAGAGAGAGAGAGAGAGAGAGAAGGAGAGAGAGAGAGAAAGAAATGGCATTATTGTTGTGGAATTTCTTAGCACCCTGTATAGTATAAAGTTCTATGTTTAACCTATACATCTGTGTGTGACTTTCCTGGTATTAAATGTTAAACTTTGCACAGAAATGGGCTTTTAAAGCTTCTTGATATTCTGTTTTATTTACAGGTTACAGAGGAGAAATTCAGACACTCACGAGTTTTTCAAACAGTATTAGTGACAAGATAAGGGAGAATTATTCATGAGTCTCTTATGTTTACATGATTTTTAGTTTTGGTACATTTCAAACACACTTCGCTATGTGTTATGTTTATTATTATAGGCCCTATTACTTGTTTATATTACTTGTGGTTATGTTTTATTTGGTTTGTTTGTTTGGCCTTCTTGTTTATTTGTCGGTCTGTTTGTCTCTTTATTTGCTCTATTGTTTACTACGCTCGTAATTAATCTTACTTGTATTTTCTTTGAAACATTCCTAAAAGAGAGAGAAAGAGAGTGAGAAAGAGAGAGAGAGAGAGAAAGAGAGAGAGAGAGAAAGACAACACCTATATAGACGAGAGATGAAAATATGTCAATGAACATACATTTACGTCACTCATGTTTCGATAATTTGGTCATTGGTGAACACTTTCTTCTCTACATAAAGGGAATCAGCCTCTTGATCCGATCATCCCCCTTATCCCCCCCCCCCCCCCGAGCCTTTTCCAAGATGACCAGTGCACATTGCACACGTATATCTTTGAGTGCACATAGCTCCATAGTTTGCTTTGTTTTTGTTTTTGTTAAGCCTTTCAATCCAAAGAAAGCGGGATTATCTCAGCTTTTTTTTTTTGGGGGGGGGGGGGGGGGGCAATTTTTGCAGAGAAATTTTGTGGGTAGAAATTTGGAATTTGGAAATTTTGCCCGGACAGTGGCACTCAGCCAACCTACTCTTCCATCGATTTTGATCAGCCAAGGGTTTTATAATATGTAACGTACACTCGGGACCTTCGAAAAAATTCGCCCTTATCCGAGAAGGCTAGGCGTCGGGCTTCTCTACTCACAAGAAGACCGTTGAGTGAGTGAAAAAATGCGGGTTTTCGATCTTCGTATCCTTCCATATCACGATGCATGACCCACGAGTCGATCCCGACCTATTTACTCCTTGAGCAGACGCCAAACCTCAAAGTCACCCCCCCCCCCCCCGCGCGCGCGCTCCATAGTATCGTATCATTTTACATTTCACAGCACCAGAATCCGGTCAGCGTAGCAGGTCAGTGTTTTCCACCAAGCAAATAATATCTTAAGAAAGTAGCTTATTGTTATAGGGTTAATTATTTTAGACTTCTCTCTCTCTATCTCTCCCTCTCTCTCTCTTCTAGTAGTAGTCAATTAATTTTGCAGACGGCGTTGCTAATGCTGGTGATAGTTTTCTTTTTAGAATTTTGCACTGCTTTCGTCCTTTGAGCCAATGTAAAAATCGTATCGCCGACTACATTTTGTACAATATTATACTTTAACCTTTCCACCCCTGTTATGCCATTTTGTTCTTATTTATGGCACTTCTGTCGAATATTTTTCTCGAATCTTTAATCATATACTTCCTAGGCTTTTGGTTTCTCCGTTTTTGAACACCCTATATTTTACAAGTAGTAATCACTCTTGAGTACAATACTGTAAGACGACAATTAACAGTATCAAATCCATGCCGGACTTCCGGTACATGCTTTCGGCAATGATGAAATGTGTTGTCATTCGTAACGTTAACAGCCGTAAACACTGAATGGACTAAAAACAAACAAACACACACAGATAAGAAAACCTTCGTACACAATTCTTATATCAAGATCAGACACGCACATTCGGTGCGCGAATTTAGCTTGATCGGTGATTCTTGTAAAGAAAGTTGTTACTTAGCCAGAGAAAATGAAACTTTATTCAGACCCTGGTAATTTCCAGGCGCTGAAGGTTTTGATTGCTGCCAAATTGACCGGGCAGTCTGTGGAAAATGTGACAGTGAAGCATACAGGTCTGTTTTAAATTAGGCTTTTTATATAGATCTAGATCTAGATCTACAAATATTAATAATTAAAGTAGACTGTGTTTTGTTCTTCACTTTTCAAGCATCAAAAATCACATCCTGCCACCTGGACTAAGTCTAGATCTAGAATCTAGATCTAGGCGTCCTATATCCTATCTAGATCTAGATCTAGACTAGATCTATTCTTTTCACAACTTAGCTGTCTAAGCATCATAGATCAGAGCTAGATCAAAATTTAAATTAGATCTAGCTCTAGATTTAGATCTAATCTAGTTTTACATGGTGAAGATACAATGGTCTCTACTTCTACCTAAGAACCCGGCTCTGCTGCAAAACAGAATTTTTCCTCTTATAATTTACCCCTCTAAAAACCCACTTCTGATGCTCCCAAATAAAATTATCCATCTAATACAGGAATAGCATGGTGTAAGACCAAGATACCTGAGCACTTTTATGGTATAATTCCACATCAAACAATCCACTTACACTTGTGAGACGCACACTGTCAGATGTAAAAGTAAAATGGGGACAGGGGTGGAGGGAACTGGTAGACAAAAGAGTGAAAGTGATGGTTGATGTGTGACTGCATAATCAGGCCATGCTGTTGACTAACTGGCAACTATTTCTTTGTTTGACATGTGGGACAGCACATATGATTGGCTTTGTGGATATGGAGGAGTAAGTTTAACCTCCTGACTGGTCAGCTGTTTTCCTCCTTCTGTCGGTCTGTACACATGAGTCTTTGGTACGATTATCTGTGGAATAGCATAGCAATAGTATGTTTTAAACAATGATACCGTTATGTGAAAACTCACACGGCGTTTAAGCTCTGGGCAGAATTGATGTAACTATACGCTAAAAAGATCAGAGATTGCTACATAATCTAATTATAACATACACAGGGAAGAAGGCTGTCCTTATTTGCATAGATAAATCTTTAACTAACAGTAATGATCAATTAATCATGGTGGTGAAGACAATCTGTGGTCAGATGGGTTGTGTAACTTTTTAATTCGCCTAAGAACCCGTCCGCCTGTGAGCCCTCTTTTCTTGTCTCTGACATCTGGGTTCTTAGACGGAGACCACTGTAGAAGCAAATTTGAGACCCCAGTGCTTTTATGGTGCAGTGAATGCTTTATAAATTTATTTTACATCCAGTCCAGTCATGAATATAATGAGGAATGATGCTATTCGTTCCATTCTTTCTCATTTAATTAGATTCTATTTGTTATTATTTATTTTTGTGATTGATACAAAAAATCATATTGCATTATTTTGTTTCGGCAGAGAGTTTGTGTCATGGAAGTAAGAGAATTACATTTTGATGTCATTATTTGATATTTCTGTATTCATGTCCAGATGAAATTGCTCCCTACTTACAAAGATCCAAGTTGCCTCAGTTGGAAGTGGAAGAAGGGAAATATTTATTTTCAGCAAATACAGCAGCAAAGTATGTATGCATTTGTATATTATTTATATAGAGACTGCAACTTGAATTTATAATTTCAAACCATTCGAAATGTTAAATCCTGGGAGATAGAAGAAATAACATTTAATTAGTAATTTAAGTTTGCATGTCATAACTGAAAGATGTCTAGTAGAATTATCTCAGGAAATATTAATTTTGCAAGAGATATTTCTGTTCTAATGCAGATGAGTCACAATAATTATTATGCATATGGAATCAAAAGAGGTCTTCTTTTTTTGTTTTTGTTTTTTTGGTGACAGTGTAGCACTGACAGGAGCTTGTTAACATGTATTAAATGATATGATGTAGGAAAATATCCCATATTTCCTGGATATGGAAGCATATTTGACTGCATTTTTTTTTTTTCCACATCTGTGCAGTCTGGGGATATCTGCCTTGAGCCGTACCATTTATCTAGTATTGAATTCTGACATATTGATAAAACATCATTCTTTTCATTGTTCTGCAGGTATTTGTTCCTGAAAGCTGGTCAGGTGTCAGATGAAGACACTGAGAATGAAGTGTTGGACTGGGAAAGCTCAGACATCTTGGTACAGTTTTCATTATTTCTCTTTCTTTATATTCTTTATATTGCAGTCTAGAGATAATTCTGCTTGGATGCTGCTGCAACTGACTTCTCTTTATCATCCTAGGATGTCATTGATTTTATGCATATATTTTATTTCAACTCCATTTTGATTCTTTTTTTTTTTTTTTTTCGTCTTTCAGGAATAATTATATCTTTGTTTCACCTTCTTCAACTTTCATAATTGTAGAAAAATAAGAGCTATCAAGAATCGATTGTAGAGAAAGGGTATACGAGTCATGACACGATGGAATCAGGCGCTCGTCAACCTGAGCTGACCAGAGAAATCAAGAGTTTTTCAACAGTGAAAGAATTTTTAACCCATTTTTTTTTTTTTCTTCACAACACTCTTCAAAATTAATCTAAAAATGTATTTCATTTCAGAGTTCAGTTTGCTGAAATAGATCGAGTAAAAGGCCAAAAATTGTAATTTAGTGGATGGCCTAACAAAGATTAATAAGGATTTACAAAAGTGATGGCCATTTTCTCACTAAATTCGGCTACATCAACAGATCACCCCTTCGTCTTTAATTGCCAATACTCTCCTGCCTAAGGTAGAACAATAATTTTTTCACACACTTAAAGGGAAGTGAATAATCTCCATAGTGATAACAGTCACTCCATATGCTCAAAATCTGATGAGAGCCTGATTTCATTGTGTCGCATCTCATATTTTTTATTATCAGATTTTGCTGTTATTGCTCATTGAAAATGGTTTAGATTTTTACTCAGTTTTGGCTGGTTTGTGGTATCAAACTTGTGTCTCCCATTTTGCCGTTGTCCTTCAGTTTCATTATATAAATCCTCTACATGTACATTTCTCTTCAGCCTGTTGTTGCAGCCTATCTAGTTTGCACTGTGGGACACAACAAGAAAGACAAGGAACTGTCAGATCAGTTATTGAAAGCTTTGAATCAGGTGGATGCAAGAATTGCAAAAATTAAATGTTTTTCTGGGGTAAGGTTTATTTTTTATTTGTACATTTTGTTTTGATTTGGTTTGTGCGTTTATTGCTGTTGTAGGTTCTTGTTTTTCTCACATTGTAGTCGTACACTGTTGGTTTCACTGTCATATTTGTGTATTTGTACATTTTTGTCCATCATTGTTCTTATTTGAACAGTTTTGCACTTGAGTCTTTTGATTATTTAGCAAGTTTTTTTTTTTTTTTTTAAATTCACTCCTCCTTGCTTCTTTCAACATGACCCTGAATATTTACTGAATATAAATTATATTGTATTGGCTTGTTTTATCATCTTGGAACTCCAGCTCCTATCCTACTGAAAAAGATACTGTCATAGCCCAGAGTTTTTTTTTTTGTTTGCATGCTTTCAATTGGCAACAGTGAAAATTAAACTTTCAGGAAGCCATATCACGAAGTATGTTCTTCCCATTAAGACCAGGTATTGTGTTACTAATTATAAATTAATTCTTCATTCATACATTGCTCAGTTTTACACTTTCTTGTATAATTTGCAGGAGCAGATAGGAGTCAGTGATATATGTGTATTCTGTACCATCTTGCCTTTGCTAGAGCAGAAAAACTTAGGTAAGAATTGTGTCATAATTATCTTGTTGTGGTTATTGAATAATCAAGTGAGCTGGTAATATATTTTTAGACAAATATAGATGTGAAGTTTGCGAGTTGGCACAGTGCTAAGAAATCATTCCTAATTAAGGTAGTATAACATTCTATTATCTTCACATACATCTCAGTACAATTTTAAGAATGTATCTCTATTTGTATTGCTTAAATTATCCTCCTGTGGTATTATTTTGAACATCTGTGTTCTTGGAAACAAATATTCCACCTATACTGTGTGCCCAAATAGTTCTTTTCACAGAAGCTAATGATAATTTGTCCCTACTATTTACTTTGTGCATGAAATGTTTCAGCAGAACTTCTGTCAAAGTTTTCAAAATGTCCATGATGGCAATTTTTACTTTTTTTATTATCACAGAAATTATACTTTATGGAACATAAAATGAAGGGGATATCACTGGAAATACTTATGGCAATACCCCCAAAATATGAAGTAGATTTCTCTCAATGAATGCTTTTGTTTACCCTCCTTAGATTTTCTGGAGAAGTTGTCAAACTTGCAGAGATGGTGCAGTGATGTTAAATCCAACTCAGCTGTAGCAGTGACTCTCAGAGAAACCTGGGAATCAAGAGCTCCAGATGCTATGAAGGTGTGAAATGGTTTGAAACTGTTATACATCTTTACTGCTCTAAGAAACTTCACTAGTAGGACCATTTGACAGCATGTTCTAGAGCCATTTGAGGTTGATGTGTATATCAGTATAGGATCATATTAGTTTATTTTCCTTAACAAGAAATGGAGGAATATTTTTGCACATTTTGGTAGAAACGTGGCAGTCAAGACAGCTGCTTTGAAGAAATGAATTTATGATTAGAAGATTGGATAGTTGAATGGATGGGATGGCAAAGGATGAATGGATAAATGCTGAACACTGATTTCTGTAGTCGTGATCACTCGATTGTTTCTGTTGTTTAGGCTTCCCTGTTAGCCCAGAGCTTCCCTGGGTTACCTAATGCTAAAAGCTGTCAAGTCCAGTCCAGTATAGCCAGGTTGGGATCAGCAGCTCCTTCAATTTCTGTTGAGGATCAGGTATGTAACATCTACTAGCTGTGTAGATAACTTTTGACTTTCATTTTATTTTCCTATTTTTAGAAACTGGTCATAAGGATGAACTGGAGAATGAAACTGAGGAACTATAATAGCAATAAATGTTCTATCATATTTGCTCTTATAATGATGTTTGTTTTGTTTTTTTTTTCATCACTGTAAGTTGTGTTTTTTTATCATTAGTAAACTATTGGTAGCTAAATGAGTAGAATGGATGAAAGAGATAGTATTGACATTTTTATTTTGAAGTAGAAAATTTCTTTTGAAAACTTTACAATAGACAGCCTACTTCAAACAGTGTGGGGATTTTGGAACTTGAGGATATTTTGATTTTCGGAAAATTGTAGACTAATAGGATGACCACTTCATTTTTCTTGTTGTTTCATTTTTTTTTTTTTTTAAATGTATCACACTAACTGAAAAGTACTGTTTGTGTTCTGATTTAGAGTTACAAACATTATAGAATTTATTTCATCTTCATTTTTAGTTACCAGTAGAGAAAGTATCACAAGAAGAATTGGACAAAGCTCTGAAAGCATGGAAGACTGACCCCAAGAAATGCCCTCAACCTCGTATCAGGAAACATCCAATGTAAGTTTAACAAATATCATGTTGACAGTAATGCAATGTTGGCAAGTAGGTATCTTGAGAAGGAATTGAACTTGGAAAGTAGGTATCTTGAGAAGGAATTGAACTTGGCATGTAGCTGTCTTGAGAAGAAACTGAACTGGGCAAGTAGGTATCTTGAGAAGGAATTGAACTTGGCAAGTAGGTATCTCGAGAAGGAATTGAACTTGGCAAGTAGGTATCTCAAGAAGGAATTGAACTTGGCATGCAGCTATCTTGAGAAGGAATTGAACTTGGCAAGTAGGTATCTTGAGAAGGAATTGAACTTGGCAAGTAGGTATCTTGAGAAGGAATTGACCTTGGCAAGTAGCTGTCTTGAGAAGGAACTGAACTGGGCAAGTAGGTATCTTGAGAAGGAATTGAACTTGGCAAGTAGGTATCTTGAGAAGGAATTGATTAGTGCTCTTATTTTATAGATTCTGAGCAAAAAAAAAACAGCCCAAAGTTTTTTTCTCCTTTTTTTTTTTTTTTTCAGGATGGAGACAGATTATTTTGTTTGCTTGTTTGGAGTTTCTCAGTCTGAGAGTTGAAGTTTGAATACAAGAGCCCATATTTAGTTGAATATTGCTGGAGGTGAAGTGTATATTCATTGTCAAATGTGCATATTTAGCTAAATATGAATGCCAAGTCTGAGCTCTGATTCTGCACATATAAATCCAAGTATTGGTCATGATCTTGTGGGTATCGTCAAATAGAGAGAATTCTGGCTGTATAAAATATAGTCTGTTGTGTTTTAAAAGAGATTTTCTCAATGAATGTCACAATGCTGGATTAGCCTGAAGCTGATGCCCTCCCTAGAATGTGATGGAAGAATTTAGTAAATGATGTGAACAGATTTTACTTTGATAACTTTCCATGTTATGAAGAGACTTGATGATCTATTTCTCCACAGCTTACCAGAGGAAAATGCCAGAAACATCATGGTGACCAGTGCCTTGCCCTATGTAAACAATGTTCCTCACCTTGGCAACATCATTGGTTGTGTGCTTAGTGCTGATGTTTTCTCCAGGTCAGTTACTACTGATGTCTTAGCAGTGATCTGAGTCGCAGAGAACTGATTACTTGTGGTAGTTTTTTTTAAATTTTTTTTTTTATCGTCATTGCTGTTTTGTTTTTGCATCAGTGAATGTCTGCCGATGCGTAACAGTATCTTTTGAGAGATATTTTCTCTTGACAAGCAATATTCAGAATATGGCTGTTAATATGTCTTGTCGTTTTTTTTTCAAGCAGATCTCTTTACGTTTTTGCAATGGTTGTGTCTATGTTGACAAGTTAGACTACATATTTGTTTGCATAGGTAGTCACACAAAGTGCCTAAAAATAGGTACCTTAGCCAATGAATGCTCAAAATCAATCTTAGGAGATGGCCATGGCTGTTAGGGTAGGCGTCCGATCCTTGTCAAAGCCTTAAGTTATGAGTTCAAAATTCAGATCATACATAAGGAGGGATGGGAAAGGTGCAGAGAGTAGAACCTGCATTTCTGTTAATGACTTAGTAGTCTCCTGGCTTTTTGCGTAGAGAGGCATGATGTCCAGCTTCTCGGATAAGAGCCACTATTTTTCGGTGGTCCCGTTTGTATGTTACCCATGGTAAAGAGGTCTTGGTAAATAAAAAGCATTGACGAGTGGGAGGAGAAGTTGGTGTTGGGGCAAAATTGTCAACTTCCAGACATTTCTATTTACAAATTTTTTCTCATCAAATGGACACTCTCTTAAAAGTCCGAGATAATGCTAGAATTGAAAGGCTGCATACATGATTTAAAAAAAAAATAAAACATAACCAAACTCTTAACTTCAGTCTGGTTGATGAATACCAATACCAGCCTTAATTGAGCGTCACTTAAATTTTAATATGCAGCTTGTGAGCTTAGCAGTGAACTGGGTAAGAATTTTTGTTATTTTGAACTTTGTATGGGAGTGAATATTTGCTGATTTTTTTAAATCAAATTGCCCCATGAGAACGAACATCAAAACATTTCCATTTGAGAAAAAATCTAATTTTTTTAATTCAATAAAGTGACTGTTTTAATGGAATTAGTCCCTGGATAATATGATTAGAAGATATTGGAACAGCTTGACAGTTTTCTTTAGACAGATATCTTATTAACTCTGACTACCATGAGCCAGTACATCAGCCAATACATTACCTCAGAAAGGTTCCATAAGATGATACAAAGTTTGTTTTTCTTTTCTTCCTGATTCATGTTTCAGTACTTCTGTATTTAAATATCCGTTGTTTTTTTTTGTTTTTTTTTTCAACTTTTTTGTTTGTAAATTTTTATTCTACATCCGGTTCCTTTTCCAGTGGTATATAACATGGTCAGTTTCGTGTGAAAGGGAGCCAAATATTTGAAATTTAATAATGCGGGCTTTACCAAAAACTGATCACTAGAAATGGCCTGGTCAAAACATGGAAAACAACCCTGTGGTCAAATAGTTAAACAAATGCACTACAGTCGTTTTTTTAAAAAATTCTTTCATCAGGTTTTGTCGTCTGCGAAACTACAATGTCCTGTATATCAGTGGTACAGACGAGTATGGCACAGCGACAGAGACCAAGGCTATGGAGGAAGGGGTGACACCTCGAGAGATCTGTGACAAATACAGCAAACTTCACACACAGATCTACGACTGGTTCAATATTGACTTTGACAAGTTTGGCAGAACTACAACAGAGCAACAGACTCAGTGAGTACATTAGTATAAAATGGTTGCATCAGTCATGTCCAATGTAGGGCTGTCAGAGTTCCACTGATCTGCCAAAATCCAGGATTCACAGTGACCCACAATTCCCATGTCGCGTTTGTCAGCATTAAAGCTGACTGTGGCCACTGAAATCTCCAGTAAATTGTACATTTTTAAAAAATTAAATTTACAGTATTTTCTGTGCTAACAATTATCCAATATGGACTCGTAACCAGAGCAGGGTTATGTGCATATATTGCCAGATTGGGTTTACCTTGGCCAAGGCAAAAATGACGATTGAAATCAGAGCATCACGTGATATTTGATTACTTTGTTGGATGAAATAAGGAGTTTGTGTATTATTTCGTATGCCAGCCAACAAAGTTCAGGGTTGGCTCAGTTTTGCCCTGACAGCCCTATCAACGGTATGAGAAACTGGAAACAGAATTTGAATCCATATTTTCCATTTCATTTCTTTATAGCACATCATCACTGCTTGATGTGCCAATAAAGACTCCTGTTTCATTACAACAGTGCCCCAAATACACTGGGTCTTGTAAGGCTTGAATGACATCACACTATCACAGTTGTGCATTTTTGTATGTTCTATAGACGTCTTTCAGCCTCCTGGTGGAGGTTATCTCGAAGTTGTGCATGCCTCGTATGTGCTAGAGTTCTACTAAATCCACTCATCGAATAACCATGGCTTAAGATGCGAGATGGGGACAAAGATTGTACGGAAAACCTCAGGAAATGACCTATTGTTAGAAATAAATTTGTTTACAAGGCCAGATTCTACAGATATTGTGAATTTGAATGTTTGATGCCATCAGAATTTTGAAAACACAAACTGTGGACTACATGGGAAACACAAAATGATACTTTTTCAAAATGAAACAGGATATATGTCAACAGTAGTGAAACAGCGTATGAAAATTAAAATTAAAAGGTTGAAACGTAGCCCCCCCTTTTTTTTTTGTGCATTTGAATGTTTGGATTTCATCTGGATCCCCTTGGATTTTCAAATCAGTATTGAATTAGCATGAAGATTTGCTTTTCTCTCACCGCTAGTAAAAAGTTGTAGTACTTCATTTAGTTTATAAATCGCTCAAATAATCAGATTTTAAAGTCAAGATTTTAAATTAGAAATGTCTTGCATTGTTTCATCAAGAGATAGTACAGTTTTTATGGTTGTAGAATCATATTATTGTTTTCATAGTATTGTTTCTGGTATGTCTAGATGGCCCACGGTGATAACTGATATTTTGTTTTGTTCACAGGATAGCTCAAGATATTTTCTGGAAATTGTACAACAAAGACTATGTACTGAAAGAAAGTGTAGAGCAGTTGCAGTGCACCAAATGTGATAAGTAAGCATGTTGTCCTCTTTTCAGACAGTCTCAGATCTATATTTGTTTTATTTTTAGTGTGAAGCATTTGTACTACTTTCGTTCGTAAGTATATTCTGTGTTTTGGTACATAATCTTAGAACCATACTTTTTCAAATATTAGTAAATCAGAACTGTACCTATCCCACAGTGTATTCAGTATTATGTGAGAGCATAATGCCTATAAAGCTGACATCAGCCTCTATTTTAGTATCACCATTCAAAAAGATGTAATGGGTACACATTCTCAATAAATCTGCTGAAAATATTACAACAGCATTGAAAATCTTGAAAGATCACTCAGTAAACAACAAATAAATAGCTGCAAATAAATGGTTGTGACATCAGAGAAACTGACCACCTAAATTTGACGACAATTCTTTTATATATCTGTGAACAATATGATCATATTGCCATGGCATTCTCCGGCTGTGATAATTTTGATTCTCATTGTCGATCCATGCATAAAAATTCTAGTAAAGATGTTTTGTCATATACCAAAACAAGTTGTTATGTAAATGAAATAAATAGTACTGATTCAATTCCACAATGAATGGAATACTCTTGATCAACAATTGGGAATGCTTGCAGAGCGAAATGTCCAACTTTAAACTCAGAAAGCATTCAGTTAGCTTCATATGATTAAACAAAACTAAAGTAGTTTTTTAGTAGGCTATTCGTCTATCAATTTGTGCACTATATTCATGAGAAAAATGAAAGGCATTCATCCCATGGTTTTATTTTTATGAAACTTTTGAAAACGTTTGATTGGTGCAATGTAAAATTTTTGAAAAATTTCCATCCTTTTCGTCTCAAACTACAAGTCCAATTTAAAAAAAAAAATAAAATAAAAAATTATATAGAAAATAAATGTAGAAAACTGAAATTGTTTGCCATATTTTTGTTACAGTAGGTGCATGAACATGCCAGAAATTTAGCAATAGTAGGATGTTATGCCATATTATTTGATGCTTGGTGAGGTCTCCGTTGGGCACACAGGTAGTGTGACCAGTAGCTGACCAGGTCAGCATACTGCCGAGATGCAAGTAAGTAGGTGCGCTGGCCTGTTGACACTGTGACTGACCTACTCATTTTCATTCTGTGCACATGTTAATTCCATAGTGAAAATCTGAACTGAACTTTGATCAGCAGTGAGATATAATAGTAGACACTCTGTAATAAGTCAGTTACTTGTCGGGTCACCTATGGCTGTTCTACCCCAGTACCAGCTGTCCAGGGACAACAGTATAACTCTGGTCAAGAAAAGCTGTGGAACATTACAGGGTTCATTTTCAGTCATTATGCCAATGGACTTTTTTTAAGTTCAATTCTCCCCTATCAGTCAAGAAAATTTAAATCAAACTTTACTTCTAGTTTCTTGAAATGACTTAATCTACCTTGAAGTTCTGTCTATCATCTCACCTGATCTATATCAGCAACTGTTTGCCTTGACTTGTTTTGATGCTTAGAGAAGGATGCTTGGACAAACTACAGTATTTTCTATGCTGACAGGACATAGCAGGTTGGAAAAGTTCATCACCATGCTTTCACAGATCAGAATTATATATCAGATTCATGTACATAATTGGAGGTCAAAAGTCACATGTATGCCCAATATCTAAAACTTTTGATTGCCCTGCTTACAGATTCCTGGCTGACAGATTTGTGGAGGGCATCTGCCCCCTGTGTGGATTTGACGATGCCCGAGGAGACCAGTGTGATGGATGTGGTAAGCTGATCAACGCTGTAGAGTTGAAAGATCCCAAGTGCAAGATGTGTAAGAGTTCACCAGTGATACGCACATCACAGCATCTGTTTGTAGATCTACCCAAGGTGAGAAGTAGTCATACATTCTTTACTTAGTCACCGCTTGAATTATGACATCTTACACAGCTCCATAGCATGTGCCTGGAGCTATTTATTGGGATTGTGTGCCATATAAATGCACTTCATTATTATTATTATTATCATCAAACTATTTCATGTTTGTGGGCCTGTGAGGTTTCCTTGTCATGGGACTTTTTTGACAATCTGATATTGGCTCACTAGATAAATGCAAACACTGTGACAAACATTTCATTCATTAAAAGATGGAACAATTAAATCACAAATCTAAAATACAGTTCATTTTACACATAGGTACAGTCCCAGATCATGACCGTTTCAGGGTGCTACCTAACCTGATAATATCAGTGGCTTTTCGAAGAGTTATAGTCTATGAAATATCAATGTCTGTAGATGCATTCCATGTATCTTCAGGCATTAATTCAAGATGCATTACCCTCTTGTTGAAGTCGAGAAATTTGTGGAAATGTTTTAGTATACAACTAAAATGTCATTCATTTTGATAATGACTGATACGCATTCTTCTTTTTTTTTTTTTTTTCCTTTATTTATTTGTTGATGAAAGTCAGCGTCATGGTTTTGAAAAAAAAAAAATGTTTGTCTTGCTTTGCAGTGAGAACTATTTCATGATTATACTTTGTAATAAGAGCATATTAGTAAAGGGAAGAAAATGCTCCTTCTAGTCCATGAAAACAGAATGACATCTGTGATTACTTTTTTTTTTTTTTTTACAGCTGGAACCATTACTCAAATCTCATTTAGACAAAGTGTTTGAAAGTGGAACATGGACCAACAATGCCAAGGTCATCACTACCTCCTGGCTCAGGGATGGCCTGAAACCCAGGTGTATCAGTCGAGACCTGAAGTGGGGAACACCAGTGCCTTTGGAAGGTTACACAGACAAAGTGTTCTATGTGTGGTTTGATGCTCCTATAGGCTACATCAGCATCACCGCCAATTACACATCAGAGTGGGAGAAATGGTGGAAGAATCCAGAGAAGGTAAGTACACCTTTTCATACCCTCTCTGTATGTCCCCGTATAGTTTTTAGTTTACAGTAGTATTCATTTTTAGGTGTGGCAAATAAGACTTGTGGCTTGTGTTAAAGCTAGAAGTTAACATCAGAGTTTTAGCGGTCCTTACACAAGCAAAATTTCCCTATTGTTTTAGCGGTAAGGTCATGGTATGTTTCCATCTTTGTCATTTACATTGTACTATAAGAAGTTCAGTTCTAGTGATGTTGTGAGATCTGAGAACTAACTGGCCTTTTGCTTGTGAGAAATGTCTTATTCATTCTTGGATGGATGTTTGTAAATTTTGTGGTGACGATGCATATGGTTGTTGAAGTGTTGTGCTATTGAAAGCTGTAGAATTTTCCAAATTCAGATTTATAGAGATACTATAAGAGAGTCCCCGGCCTCTGTGGTAGATTATTTAAAATATAGCCCCGGCCTCTGTGGTAGATTATTTAAAATATAGCCTTGCAACTTCAAGTGTATGGCAGGTGTGCACACCGCACTGTTGATATTTTGGTTGATTAAACTGAATGTTACTCAAACAAAATGTGTTTTGAACACATCATACTGTTGAACGCACAATTCGGACCAAGCAGCCTCGTGAGTTTATTATTCAATCATTACCGCATTTGTAGAACAGCATCAAAGACAAAAAGCTTTTTTTCGGGTTTATATACACAGAAACACAGATTCATATGCAGCAACGTTGTGTGCCAGATTTCAGACGGATCCATTTAGCACCGTTCGAATCCATAAGCCTGTTGCAGGTTTTCTTGCAATTTTATAATATAAATGCCATCAGCCTTTAAAAATCATAGAGGAAAATCTGGCAGGTATTTGATCAGAAATAGATTTTGAGCTGCCCCACCAACTTTTATTCCATATCTAGCAACTGATGATTGTCTGTGGGGTTGGTTGTAACTGTATGAAATAATCTGTAAACTATTGTGGAAAGAGTTTGGTTCTAAAAGTACCAGCCTTACTTTTTCAGATGCTTTGCTTGTATAAACTCTGAGGGTAGAATGAAGAACCAATGCATTGATGATCTTTCTTCCGCAGGTAGAGATGTACAACTTTTTGGGCAAAGACAATGTGCCATTCCACAGTGTGATCTTCCCTGCCTGTCTGCTGGGAACAGATGATGGCTACACAGTTGTCAAGAACATGGTGGCCACTGGTGTGTACCTGTTGGTTATCACCTTTTGTTTTCTGTGATATTTTTATGTGTTCTCGTATGGCCGTGTGTTTGCCCTCTCATTGTTTTCCTTTTCCTATATCTTGTCTAGGATTTCTTCCATCATCACCATGCAGTGCCCTCCTGCATCATGTTGAATGAACAAGGCACTTCAGACAATAGAACAGTGTCCATTTTTAGCTGTTACAATGCTTGGAAAAAGAAAACAATGGCTTTATGAAAATATATGAAGTGTGACTTTGAAATAATGATTAAAAAAGGCTACTTGGTTTGCATGCTCATCTTTGGAGGTATATCTGCCTGTAATTTTGTGTATACTAAGCAGGGATTTGTTGAAGATATAATATGATAAGTAAGGGTTTCATTCACATATTGTATGTTGGTTAAGACATCTGGGGGGAAACAGTCACGGAAGTTTTCATCTTGTTGGCAGAATACTTGAACTATGAGGACACCAAGTTCTCCAAGAGTCGAAACAGTGGTGTGTTTGGGGACCAGGCTGAGACCACTGGAATACCTGCCGATGTCTACAGGTTTTACCTCCTCTACGTCCGGCCTGAGTCTCAGGTAAATTGTGTAATAAATCCAAGTCAACTTTTCTTATGTTTGCAGGCATAAATAGGAGTTATATTAGCTGATAATATTGATATACTGGTGTTTTCCCAAGCTGAAAGGAACCAGTCAGATGCTAGATAAAATAGACTTTCATTATATAGATTACTCCCGGGAAATTCTATCGACCCATTTCTGTGGCCTTGCCTTGGCTGTAAGTTTGCCTCATTTCTAGGTTTGACCCTGTTGTGGTGGATAGAAAATTTATGACTAAAACTCTTTGCCATGAACCTAATAAAAACCTAGATACCCTCCAAAAAATAATAGTAGTGAGTAGTGTCAATGATTTGATGATGGTGGAAAATGCCTGGCCTTCTGCCGTGGGTTTTTCCCAAAATCTTGTGTTCTACTATTGGTGAAATGCAATTCAAATTTTAGTCTCTGTGAGTATCTGTATGAATATATCACTCAGTATTATGTATCACTAGTTACACTGTCAAAGGAATGTCTTTTCAGGGCAGATCAAATACATCTTCTGTTGTCTTATTATACTCCACGCAGTAAGATCAGATAGGCGATATAATTTGGAATGGCTTATGCCGAGATGAGCCTCGCTTGATCAGTATGAACAGCTTAATCTTTGAGTTACGTAGATATTTTGTGTGATTACATAGTTTGCTTTCTGTTTGCCAGTGATGATAATTTTCCGCCAATTGGCGGAAATCCTCTTTTTTTTCCTTCAGCCAGTTAGTTTCCTCTTTTTCTC
>JBCAUA010376190.1:0-18435 GCA_038406235.1 Peronia verruculata | reverse complement strand
CTGTCTACCTGTATTTCTGTCTTTTCTTCTTTCGTTCGTTCGTTCTTTTTTTTTTTTTTTTTTTGGTCTTTTTTTTTATATCTTGAATAATAAAAGTTAACAATTTGACAAAAGATAAAATCATAAAGTAAAAATATCCTTTAAGGAAGGGAAAATAAAAAAATATATAGATCTATATTAATTTAGAAAATGTTGAATATGATGTTGTAAACAACGAACAAAGGGTCAAGGCCTTCTGTCACAATGTCATGTATGTGTTTAAAATTTAGTTGTTCTGAAATCATGAGAGCATGCGCTTGTGTCAAATTTGTGCATCTGTTCGGATATAATGTTCTATACGTCTATGGTCAACGGATACAATATATCAGAACGTCGTGTGTGTGTTTTCTTCAATGTCCTCAATCTATCAATTCTTCTTTAGATATTCCAGCCATCTGTAGGAACAGTGTCATTGCGTGGGTCGAAGTTCATGTGTTTACATGGATAGCTTGCTCTCGAATTTTAATATATAGTGTTGCTCTGTTGCTTCCATTGCCAGATATGCTCACAAAAGACATCTTTTGTATTGTTGCATGGTCTGATAAAGCTCACACTCTGTAACCAATCTGTGTCTGTGGGGGATGCTGCTGAAGGTGTATATATTCCAACATTTCCAGCAGATATTTATGTTACATTGACATGGATGTCTTCCATCGGTCACAAATGATTGGGGATAATGTACCCTTATTTCGTCATGTAAGGATGAATAAGTAGTAAGCGGGCAGTCAGAACATTTTTTTTTCCAAATAATTAAATTTATTGATCTTAAGGTCATACATTATTAAGTCAAACGTACATGAAATAAATTTTTGGCTAACAATACCCCGCTGTCAGGTAATCAATCGACCGACAGTCTTAACAAAGCCGTCTGTTAACTTACAACAAGCATGCATTGACTGCCTGGTTACCTCTGACTCATCATGTACATTGATATACACGTATGTGGGTGAATAAACGTCCCATGTGAATCATTGCCAACCTTTAGGTGCCTAAGCGCTCCAACATGAAGGAACGGTCGTTTTTCTTCGGGAGCACGGAGTCCCTGCAGTCAGTGGGCAGCGTCAAGACCCCTCGCGGGGCTCTCAGCGACAGGAATGACAAAGACGAAGATGGAGACAAGCCTAAAACCAAACCTAAGGGCCCTAAGCGTATCAAAAGGAAGAGGATGGAGGTGGTCCTGGGACTAGAGAAAGACTGCACCAACATCAACTTCAGCTTTAAATCTCTCAAGGTACACTTCATTTGTTCAGTCATAGTGTATTCTTCCCCTCTACTTGTGGCTTGAAACATTGCAATGTCAGTGATATCTCTAATCAATCTGTGTAGCCAGAAACTTTTAGGTTTTTTTTTTTTTTTACCGTGGCAAAATTATAGCTACAAGACTAATCAAATTATTAGAACATTCTTATTTTCTGTTACTTACAAAGACCATTAACCGAGTGTCTGCACTGCGTAGAGTAGCTTGCACTGGTAACAAGTGATTGTTTTTCTTTCTTTTGTTTTTTTTTCTAATTCAAGCAAACCACTATAGAGGATGGATTTACTAAACATTAAAAGAGCTAGAAGAGTCGCTTGATCTCGGACAGACAGTCTGACGGTCAATCTCTTTTTTCTTCGGTAGTTTTCGCTTTAACACTGAATTTCCCTTCTATCACATTTTGCGAGCATGTAGGTCGACATCTCTTTGCTTAGATAGCTGAAAATCACTAAGTCAATGGTTCCAAGCACAAGTAAGGGGAAATTGATTGAACAAATGAAGTGTATCATTGTCTCCCTTTGTTCTGAATTACGTGCCGGTCCTCTCGAAGTTGCTCTTTTAGCTAATGTAAAAACTACATGAGCAACAAATGTAAAGTAAAAGTACCATCCCTTGACCCACAAGAGGGGAAATTGGCTTGGCCATTTCAAACCGCGTCGCCTTGATATACATCAAATGCCCGTTTTACAGATGGGTGGGCTGGGGAAAAATTCTATATTAAGTATCTTTCCTAAGGATACAACATGCAACCTTTGCGATTCGAACTACCGACCAGAGGTCGCAGCACAGATCACTGAGTTAACACGCCATGCCACGGTGTAGTGAAATGACCGCTTTGGAATATTCAGACTAGCATATTTTATTTGCCCCAACACTGACTGCAGTTTAAGTGGCAGAACTTCATCTATGCAACACATACCTAGCAAGACGTACAGGGAGAGCAGGACAGAAAACGCTACAGGGAGGGAAGTAAAATAATGTCAACCAATT
The DNA here is from genome assembly GCA_038406235.1 of Peronia verruculata. Lineage (NCBI taxonomy): Eukaryota > Metazoa > Mollusca > Gastropoda > Systellommatophora > Onchidiidae > Peronia > Peronia verruculata. The sequence goes on along the minus strand of JBCAUA010376190.1, from coordinate 16,148 downwards.
GGAGTGCGTACACTAGGCTAGGCTTAATAGTTTTTGCCTTATGATGCCAGTAACCCCAACATTTTATATATTCGTCCTATGGGGAGATCATGATTTCTTTTATTTTAAAAAAGAAATATTAACTTTGTTTAATTATTTTAGTGTCAAGACTGAAACTAGTTGAAAATTGTTTTTAAAAAGATCATATAAATCTTTATAATCTTATGACAGTAACTTTTGTTCTAAGAGACTCATTCCAAAAACCTGGCTATTACTAATAGAAAGTGGTCGATAACACAAAGGAGAAAGCACAGTGAAGGGACAGAGATTCCAGCAGTGAAATGGTTTACTACAGCTATCAGTATCACCACTGTTATTTTGATTAAAGTTTAACACCTTGAATACCGAGAGCTGACGAACTTGTCGACAACATATTGCTACGAATGTCCTTATTTAACCTTGTCACTCACAAGACCCTTGCATAAATTCTCGTATTTCTTCTATGTTGACATCATAGGACCATGAGAGGAAATTTGGACCACATCAATAATCCAGAGTTTCTGTGTTTTCTATGGGCTAGAACTATAGTAGGTAAATCGAGGACTGTGGAATAAGTTCTCCAGATTTTAATCTGGTATTATGGTTTCGGCCGCTAAATGGTTAATACTGCGAATGTTAGTGTTGTTTTACTTCCCAAGAAATTGTGGTACCCTCGAACTGACAAGAAGCCCACTAGTCTCCAATATATCTGATGATTGTGTGTGATTATCCGGAATTGCTGTAGAAATTTTGTTCACTCTCCCTCATTCACTTATTCACTACCTTATTGTTCTCTGTCGTTCTCAGGAATCACGCAGTGCCTCCAGAATTGACGATTCCCCAGACGGAGGTCCCAACTTGCCCATCTTACGAGAAATCGGAAGAACGAAAACGAAAATAGGTCGGGCTACATTTGTAGGCATCGACGACAGGGCACGTGACCGGAAGCGCGAGACAACAAGATTTATCAACAGAGAAATGGACAACATTGATGAAGGTTAGCTGTCTTCTCCATAAAGAAATGCATGCGTACTCAAACTTTCATACCCACATTACAGGTGAAATACAGGTTAGGGTTTACAAACACAGCATTCCATCCCTTGCAAAACAATATCTGATCTTAAAACCTCGTCAGGCATTATTAATGTAGCTATCTGACACATTTTCGTAACTGGGCTGCTAAGACTTAAACCAACCAACCAACAAACAAACAAAGAAGAAAGAAAAAAAGATAGCATCCTCTGACAAACATACACGGACAAGAAAGTATTCTCCTCAACAAAAGCCTAATTTCATAATGAAATTGTCATTGGTACAGTGTGTATAAAGTGTTGGTGGTTATGAGAATCAAAATTCTTACGCTTAAAAATATACCACTTTAATTCCTTTTAAAAACACTGAAAACCTTCTCGTGTACAATGAGCAAGTAATTTAATTAACATTTTTTTTTCATGTACAGCAATACCCTGTTAATATTTTATATGTTTTATTTATTGCCCCGACAAAGAACCGAGAGGATTTAAAAATTTTGCTAGTGATACCAACTTGTTCAACATCAAGTTCTTCATATTGTTTTCTGCTTTTTAAAAACAAAATGTATTTGATTAGTTTGCAGTAGACAGTCGTCTTCGATTTTAAGACATTTTTACATCACTATTTTATAAAATAGAAAAAGACTGTCCAACCAGCAACTAACTAAACAATTTTTTTTAAATTAAAAAGCAAATAACACATATAAATAACTTTTTCTTGATGTTCAAACTGGAAGCCAAATTTTCAAACCAAATTGGTCCTTCTTCAGGGCAACAAAGTAAACCACTTTCATTATCATTATTTGATGATGATTTTTGCCCCGATGAAGAGCAAAGCGGGCTCGAAAATTTGACACAGAATTTAGCATCAAAATCAAATGTTTATATATGTGTTATTTGCCTTTCTTAAATTGTTAGTTGCCGGTCAGACAGTTCTATTGTATGTTTTAAAACGATGGAGACGATGATGATGATGATAATTAGGATCTGAAAAATCTTACATATTTGCCCATTATATATCACAAGATGAAAAAATTCTCACTCTACAAATATACTATTTTATCTAGGAAACGTTGAAGACCCTTCCCTACACAATAAGCAAGTCATTTGATATTTTCTTCCAAACACAGCAATATTCTATTTACATTTGTATAATATGCTTAGTTTGTTGCCCTGAGGAAGGACCAATTAGGTCCGAAAATTTGACATTCACTTCAACATCAAGATCAAGTTCTTTATGTTATTCGCTTTGAATTGTTTGATAAGTTGTCTGTTGGATAGTCTTTTTATAATTTATAAAATGATGATGATGATGATGATGATGATGATGATGATCTTGGCAAGGATCTCGTTGAAGAGACAAATGAAACATGTTTTATTCAGCACTGGCACCAATACATTTTATTCTCCAGCCTTCAAAACCGGAGAGTTCTCCGAGTGCAAGCACAAGGCCCAAGCCTGTCTGCAGACTGTCTCAGAACTGGACGATGAAGACATCAACAAGAGTGAGGTGATGGCTAGTCTACACAGCTGTATCGGAAATGCCTGTATCGCCATGAACGACTTCGAACACGCCCTCAAGCATCACATGGCGGCTCTGGCTATTGGAGAAACCGAGTGAGTGGGCATGTATGACACCTGATATCGTGTTCAGACATGCCAGGATCTGGTGGCCAGCAGACTGTAACCTTAATGTGGATTCCACTACATGAAATCAAAGAGCCCTCTTGACACTTTAACTGCAGTCAAGATACAAGGAAACAATCCAAATTGTAGGCCACTAAGCCATTGTCCTCCACAGCAGAGCTTAAGATTTCGGGAAAATCCCCTACTCACTATTGTTATTTAGAGAGCATTTAGGTTCAATGGGCTATGAACCTGTCAATCATAGTAAAGAGGTTTAGTCATATGTTTCCTCTCCACCCGAACAGGACCAAGATAAAAAGTGAGGCAAACCTTACGGCCGAAGCAAGGCAAAGATCATAGGTTTATGGAATCTCTAAGATATTGGTTAACCCTATTGATGTACTGTATAAATTTTGCATCATTGTATGTGTGATACGTCTTTCTTACATTTTGTTATGCGTCTTTCTCACACTCTTAGTTAATTTAACTTCCCTGTTCTTATTGATTTATTCACAAACTGAATATCTCCCTCTTACTCTCACCTTTAGTTCAAGCTGAGGTCATCGCGGCCCCTCCTGATGAGTTATGCCCTGGTCCTCGCCTTTTGTCAGGGTCGTAGACTATGACCTGAATCTCCATGTTGTATTTGTCTATCCCTGTCCATCCATCTTATCTTCTGGGTGCCTCTTTTTCTTTTTTTCGTTTCCTATCTACTGTTCCTTATGGCATCGTGTTAACAAGGCTGCAGGATCTTGCATGGCTGACCATCTTAAGTTCCTTCTCTCCGTAGTCATAAAAAAGATGTTCGAGGCAGCCAGAACTACATCTTCAGAAATTTGAAAAATGTTGACTAGATTTATATATCTGTTGTTATCATAATTTCCAACAATGGGGCAAACATTATTATTATTATTATTATTACTGAACAAAATTTATCATGAACAGCAGCTCGGGAGACAAGATATTAACCGTTTAATTTCCTGTTCATTTGAGTTTTGGCATAATATTAGAATTCGTGGAATAGGGGCTGGTTTCGAATGAAGTTATTGAAGAACTCCTTAGTTAAGAATTCGTCAGGGTTAGAATTCAGGCTAAGAATTAAAGTGACATTTTAAAATTTATGCCATCGAGCTCATCCTGTTCCATATCTTGGAATAGGTTGTATCATCAATATCATTTTCACATCGATATTGTTTACCCTCATAATCTTTACATAGGAATCTCAACGAAGTCATCAATAGGTCACTGGGACACTTAGGTCGAATGTACATCATACAGAAGAGATTCAACAAGGCCCTGGAAGTGTAAGTTTATGTCTCTTTTCTCGACGTGTCTCGTTTCTCAGCATCAGTTACAAGGTATCTGCCTGCGTACGCTGATTGATTTGTTGGTTGGTTGGTTGGCTGGTTGGTGGGTGGGTGGGTTGGTTTGTTGGTTGGTGGGTTGGTCGGTGGATGGGTGGGTGGGTTGGTTGGTTGCTTGTTTGGTTGGTTGTTTGGTTGGTTGGTTGGTTGGTTGGTTGGTTGGTTGGTTGGTTGGTTGGTTGGTTGGTTACATTCTGATCCCAAGAGGACCAACGTGCTTATGTTATGTTCATAGATCTGTAAAAAAAACCTTAGACTTCTTGAATGTGGATTTTTGTGAAAGAATACAGTGAGGGAGAGAGGAAGAGAGAGAGAGAGAGTAAGCAAAGACAGAGGTAGAGAATCAATGTAAAGAACTAGCTACATTCACACATCACCATTCCACGCCAATCTCTGACAAAATACAATTTCTTGGGACTTTCTCTCAGATTTGCCCGCAAGGCACCGAATGTGTCCAGTGCCGAAGAAGTGGCCCAGGTCTTTCACGAGATCGGCAACTGTTTCCTAGCGCTGGGACACCTCGACTATGCCAGAGACTGCGGCAAGAAGGCGCTCAGGGCTGCCCTAGAGGCGGATATTCACTACTTCAAGTTCCAGTCCTGGGTCCTCATCGCTGTTTCAGAATGTAGGTCACTGGCAGAACGTACAGTCATTTTGTCGTCTCTGTTCTCAGAAGCCATATCCAATGCCTGTGACCAGTGTTTTGTAATAACACATGCAGTATTGACGTTTGTAGTGCATTATGATGCACGATTATTGTTATGATGTCTGAAACTTTTCATTGAGTAGTACGTTTATGTCAGAGATTAAAAAGAAAAATCAATAAGAAATAACAACAAACGGAACAAAACAGAAAAGTGGAAAGAAAAGGAAAAACAAACAAACAAAACAAACAAAACCTAAAAAATGAAATAAAATTAAAAAAAACAGCATAACAAAACCAAAACAACGAAATAACAGAAATAAATAATAAATAAATAAATAATAATAAAATACAGTAAAATAAGGAGCCAAAGAAATTCTATTTGCTCAACTGTCTCGATAAATCCTGATAAAGACCCTTCCTAAAGATGTCGGTATTGCTGTTTGCAGGTTAAAGTGGGACAACTGATTTTACAGCTATCTCAAAAGGTGGAGCAGCTCTTGTACCCTATAACATACAACGTGATTTATCCACTCTTTTAATTAATATTATCCATGATGTTTAATGCTTAAAGTTTTTCTGTCGACTTAACTTCATTGAAGTATTCGATTAATTTCGTTTTTAATACAGCTCGGATGAAACATCACGATGAAGCTTTCAAAGCCTTCCAGTCTGCATTAGAGCTGGCCAAACAGAAAGGTCAGTAGATGGATGGATGGATGGATGGATGGATGGATGGATGGATGGATGGATGAATGGATGAATGGATGGATGAATAAATGGATGGATGGATGGATGGACGGATGGATGGATGGATGGATGGATGGATGGATGAATGGATGGATGGATGGATGGGATGGATGGATGGATGGATGGATGGATGGATGGATGGATGGATGGATGGATGGATGGATGGATGGAGGGAAGGACAGTGGAGGCTGTGAAACTATAAAGGAAAAAATGAACGAAAGAAAAAAGGAAGCAAGAGAAAGACAAACAAACAAAATGCAAAGTAAACTGTCGGACGAGGAAATTTAAAACAAAAAAACAAAAAAACTCAAAATTGTTCTCTGTCGAAGTTCAGTTTTTACTTGTCTTTTTCACTCCTGATAAAAAATGTTGTTTTATTTTTGGTATTCTTCCAGCTTTTGATATTCTCATAATCTTTGGCGCATGGAGTCTGCATTATAATAACTATTTGTATACATGATGGCAGAGGTCACAATATTGCCAAAATTCTACCCATAATGGTAGAGATGGTTTCGTGCTGCTGAGCCTATCAGTAATGTCCGTGCAAAGCAAGAAAAGTCCGTGATCTTTAGAGTCTGATATTTCTCTATACATACCAATTATGCCATTACTTTTATTACCTACTTTCTTTGCCTGTACTCTAGTCTTGGATTAACAACGGCGTTTAATCTAAGTTCTTAATATGGCTTTATCGTTTCTATATCTTTTTTCCTATCTGTTGTGAGAAAGCCAATGTTGTCTTCAACTTTGTCTCGTGGTACAGAATTCTTCGAAGGTACAACGATGTTGAATAGAACGTATTTAATATTACCATTGATCGTTTTCACAGGTGACCAGGAGTCAATCACCGTCATCCTGTTTGCGATGGAGCATCTGAGTAAGACAATAACGTCGATAATGAAGAAAAGAGAGATACTAAGTGAAAGGTTGATGAGCCGGAGTAAGACACAGGCCATCATTGACCTCAACAAGAGACCTCATGCAGCCAAGCAGAAGAAGAGAAAGAAAAAGACAAGGAGAGAGGACACTACTCTGGAACCTACAGGTAATGACTACAAGCACAAATTAACCCCACTCATCCATCCATCCATTTGTCCATCCATTCGCCCTCTATCTAACCATTTAATATCCATCCATTGACCCACCCATTTCATCCTTTTGGACTTTTGTCATTTCTGTCCGCCTGGCTATCATGAGACAGGTATCAAAAGGCGGAAAAACAGAGAGACAAGCAAACAGAGAGAGAGAGAGAGAGAGAAAGACTCATTAGGCTACTGATATACATGTACTATTAAATAGCCTTTTCTCTTCTATATTACTTGCCTTGGCTGAGGTCGCCGTACTTGCTGTCAGGCAGGTTGCTTTGTTTCCTAGGTGATCTTATTTCAGTTACTGATCTCTCCATATCATAACTTTGCATTATGTTTTTGTTTGTTTCTTTGCTTCTTTGTTTGTTCTTTGTGCTGGCCATGTTTGGTTTGCTGTTATTTTGATTGTTTTGTATGGTTGTGATTGTTTCATTGTGACGTTGTTGCTGTGGTTAGCACAGTTTGTAAATAGACAAAAACAAAAACAAAAAAAACAAAAAGTGGAAAAGATAACAATAGATTACTATGTCTTTGCTGATAGCCGTTCTACTACATTGTTTTATTTCATTTTGCAGAAGCCTTGACAAGACAGGAAACTTCTCTGGAACCAGAGCAGCCAACAGAGGAAGACAGCACCCAGCATTACGAAAGTCCCAGCCCACACCATCAAAAGCATCATCATCATTCTCCTCAACACCATCTTCCAGAGGGGGCCAAGGCTCTTAGCCCAGGGCTTGAGGTTGTCAGAGGTAACACCATGTTTGAGGAAAGCCCAAGAGAGCTGGAGCCCTTCGGAGATCCCCATATAAGAAGCAGAAAAAGACTGAGTCAGCCGGGATTGTACAGGCGACATGGAACCCTCGAACACATGGACGCTAGTACTAGTAGAAGTGGTGATAACAGCGGCATCAATTCTAATCTGGACTATTCTAGAGAAAGAACGGGCTCGAAACTGGATCTGACTCCCCGTGCCAACTCAAAGCTGGATTCGTCCAGAGACATTACGAGATCGCACTCCAAAATAGGCACGCCCGGAGGAGGGGTGGAGCACGGTCACGTTAGCAGGGGTGGCAGTAGAGGTAGTCCGCCGAGAGGAGGGGCGGGACTTTCGCCCGTCAAGCGTCACGATGCGTCAGGCGTGCTGAGCGAGACAAACACGCCTCGCGATAGGCGGGAAACTGAGGAGGACTACGGGCTCATGACTGACAGAACAGGAATGACCTCACAAACGGACGTCTACGATCAGTTAGATTCGCACCGAGGATTTCCACCTCCTTTGTCTTCGATGTTTAGGCGAGCGAGCCACGATGCCAGGATGTCTCACGGTCAAGGCTCGCCAGAAAGAGACCATCATCAGCGCGAAGATCAACAACAACCTCCGCAAGGTCGCTTGCGAAGCCGTCGGTCCAGTCGCCGGCGCTCAGTGGAGGAACCTCACGTAACATTTGAGGATGAGAGCGCCAATGTTTCCAGTGATCGTCTGGGATGGGGCAGTCGAGGCAATGCTCCTACCCCAGGGCGATTGGCCGACTTCTCGGCTACCATGGAATCCGCTGCGCATGTTCATTATGATATCAGCCAAGAGGGCAGTTTGACCCCACGAACCGGCCAGAGCGCTGAAGATCCACAGACCCCGAGAAGCAGGACGAGTCCCTCTAAACAGGTGACCCATTCAAGGAAACTGAGAAACACTTCTGGCAGGTTTACGAGGGAGAGCTACTTTGAGGAAGACGAACACACAGATCGAAATTCTGCCGAAGTCACCAAATCATTTGAACTGGAGTCTGTCTCACGTCAACAAAATATACGAAGTGTGGGCGGTGGCTCTAAACAAATGCCACATCAGGACTTAACCACAGAGAGAGACAATGTGAAGGATGATGAAGAGGGTCATCTGCAACAGTCACAAAACGAGGACAAAGTGTCACCGCCACTGCTGGAAAGACAATCCTCAAAAGTGTCTTTGAAAGGGCGAGGCAACGATGAGGCCGTGGTGACTCTAGAGACAACGAAACCTTACAGAGTTTCTTCTGCTGCCTCTGACCGAGCCTCGAAATCTGCTAGGAATAAAGTTGGAGAGACAGAAAATAGTCCCAGGCTAAGTGGTCATGCAACGAAGCCAAAAACGGACAGTGTGAAAGAGAGAACAGACGAAGAACTCCGTGGTGAGAGTGGCGGTGGTTTGCAACCGGAAACCATGTTATCACCGCGGAGTATCATCACGACCGGAAGTGGGTGGGAGGGTGACGTCAGCGTAGAATCTCCAGTGGCGACACTGGACGGTCAGTCACCGAGAACCAAAACCCGTACAAAACGTCGACAGAAGAGTAGGGTGGATTTGACCCCAGGGCAGGAAGGAGGCTCGCCGAAGGAAGACGTCCAGTCATTGGTCAGATCTACCGGTTCATGTGCAAGCCATCGGGTGGAGAGCAAGGGACCGGAAGCAGCGGCACCCACACCTATATCAGATCACCCGAAAACTGAAGGCACCAACGAAAGTACCATCTCCAGCCTCGCTGCCAACGCCGTACGTGAAGAAGTTCTCCGTCATACCAGCCAGGCGGCACCTGAAGAACAGCAGTTAATGCACCTGGTGAAGGAAGTTCACCGCGAGCAGAAACACGCCAATAAGATTCGGCGGGAGGCTCGGGATTTGGAAGATATCCAGAGCGTTCCTTTTTCATCCAACGCTGACCTGCGGGTGGCGGCCACTAGCACAATCAGAGACCCTGACGTCAGCACGTCTTTACCCATCAGCGAGGTGACCAGTGGAGATATCGGGGATGGACACAGCCAGAGGTCACGACCTGCAGCTCCGACATCAGAACGGCCTGAGAGCGGGGATCATGGTTCCACACCATCACAACCAAGTTAATCCTTGCCTTTAATAGCCAGTAAAAAAAAAAAATCATCTCACAGCCATGCACATAATATATTATTCTATTTACTTAGCTTCAGAGTTTCTGTACCACAAAAAGGCAAAATTTCCAACGAACCTCACAACAGCCAGCATTTCTATGTCCTACCACCATCTTCTCTTTTTTCTACTTCTTCTTCTTTTTCTCGTGGCAATCATTATCTAGCTTTTTCGTTTACATGTCAACATCAAATTCATCTCCATCCTCCATTTGTCAGTCTGTTATCTGTGTTGATAGACTTTTTATTATTATTTTTTTTTCCTTTAACATGGTGGCCTTTTTATCTTCCTTTCTGTTTCTGTCTTTTGTTTGTGTGTGTATTTTTTGTCCCCCCCCACCCCCCACTTCGCTGTTCTCTGTATTCACCTTCTTTTCTTTCTTCATCATGGTTGTTATCCTCGTATTTTCTCCTCATCGTCGATGTTTGTTTTTGTTATTGTTTTCTGTACTCCCTTTTTTAGCTCTACATCCTCTCCATTTCCATTCCCCCCCCCCTAAACTACGTCTCTCCCCTCTCCTCATATCCCTATCATAAGACTATCACAGTCTTGTTGTCTTTCTGTTTCCATAAATAGGTTATTTTCGATCTATATCTTAGCTATACCTAGTTTTACTTACCCCAGCCCTTAATCTTTTGAGTTGTCAAAATGGTGGGCTGGCAAATGAGCTATGATTACTGTATTATGTTCCCACCTTGGGAGTTCGATTCTGTGGTGTGAGTATAATCACAAACTAAGATTGTGAAGAAAGTATGAGAGAATTTGAATCATGAATATCTTATTTCAATTGCTGATTCATTTGTGGTTAATAATGTTATCTACACTTTGTTTGCCGATGGGAAGTGTAGTCTGTGGAATGTCCTCACGTCCATGGACACATGATTCATGTAACAGCCGTCTAATATTTTATGTGTGATAAACTGTGGTTGCCGTCATGACATTATGACGTCTGTCTGTCCCAGTGCTGTGTAGATGTGGCGCTCTGTTATTATCTTGACTTCCTTTGCCACCAAGTTAAGTTCATAACACTCATTTGAAATATCAGACAGGCTACTTTGACTACAGATTGGCTTAAAAATAAATGTAGACGTGGTGGCCTGTTTCCAACCTGCAGAATACGTTAGTATGTGGATTCGGCGAGCTTAGTTACGGAAGAAGAGATACCTTTCATTTGATTGTTACTGATACCATTAGTGGTACGGCTGCCATTATTGACCAAATCATGTCATGCAAACCCCTCCCCCTTCCATTTTTTCTCAGTGTGTGTGTGTGTGTGTGTGTGTGTGTGTGTGTGTGTGTGTGTGTGTGTGGTGCTGCTGCAGCTGCTGCTGCTGTTGTTGTTGTTGTTGCTGTTGTTGTCTACGGTTCTTTTCTCATTGTTAGTTTGTTTTAATCTAGATTTTCCAACTTGACGTTGTTGCTTTCATAGCACAGAAAGACTTACCTGCAGTCGACTGACCAGATTATAATATCCTGTGCACTATGATTGCCCCACCCATCAAACCTTCCAGCTCCACCTCAATTACTTGGTTACCTATGTCATTAAATTTGAGCAAGTAAGGCTGTTGAATTCTCATTCATTTCACTGTGATATTTTTTGTTGAACTATTGATTTGGTTGATGTTCAAGAGAGCCACTTATACTCAGTTCATGGTGACTATCATAATAAAAGCTATAACATGGATATTATTATTATTATTGTCCATTTATATGCCAATCTTGCCACTTAATTCTCCACAATATTGAGATGATGTTAATCAGTGCTGACTTGCGCCCGAGTTCGACCCCTTCCTTGCGTCTTGAAGTTCACAATATCTTAAATTCATAATTATTTTATTCAACCACGTCTCCAGATTAATAACTTCCAGCCATTGTTCTGTGATATTCTATGTTGAACTATTTGAGTCTGATAATTGGTTTGCTATTGCTGTCATCATGGTATATTTGTACGAATTGTTTATTTTCTTTTTTTTTTTTTTTTAAATTTTCTTCTTCTTATTATTATTATTTTGTTTAGATCTCCCACTGTTGCGTATTAATGATGATAATTTTCTTTTTACCACTACAGTGGTATAGGTCAAAGATACAAATATTACATGTTTTTGAAAAATGCATAAAATTTCAGCATTTTAAAATGGCATTTCACAACCGATGACTGTAGATTTATAACCCTATCATATTAATGTATGTATCAAAATGTAAAGAAAAAAAGAGGTACTAATTATAAATAAATCCTCGAGATTGGACTTACATTGTAATCTCATTGCATGGCCATAAAGATAATTTATGTTACTGAGTGCAAGTAGACTGAGTGAAAGATTTTTCACGAGAGAGCGCATGAATGATTTTCATATTTTATTGAGTTGATGACAGTCTTGATCTTGTCGGGGTATTATTGAAATGAGATTTCTAGAATGAATTTATCCAACCTTAATGTTATGCTTCTCTTTATTTTTTTAATGCTCATTCGTGTACAATAAGCCATTTTATAACATTAAGCTCATTTAGATGGTGAGAATTCTAATCTCCTGAAGTATTAGCTGATATTGTACATAACCCATCATTTGCACAGTACATGATACATCAACTACATCGTGCCCTAAATCATGTATTCCTCAGTACCGTACTATACTCAATCTTATGCCCCCCCCCCCCTTCCAGAGTCTAAACTTTAAACCAGATTCACTCTTATGTTCGCTCTGACCAAGGTGGGTGATGGATATTTAATTAATTATTTGATGTAAGTTAACCGTATTGGTCCCTCTCATTCGTCATCCTTGTTATACAGTTTACTATAGGCTACACATTTCTTTGTACACTTGTTCTTTGTTTATTTATTTATTTATTTATTTATTTATTTTCCTTCACCATTACGAGTTCACTAAAGTTCTACATGTTTATTGTACCGCAGCCTGTTGCCAGGACAACAGAATGTTTAAGCTGTCAAAATGGCGGGCTGCGCCAACAGCTGGGATGGGACTCGTAGACTTATTATTTTCAGACCTGGAGTATTTGACACTGAGGTGTGACTGTTAGTTGCGAGGGCTAAGATTGTGTGGAAGATATGAAATAAGTTGACTCACGTCCTTAAGAATGCGTTTCACGAATAATTAGTGCTCATAGTGTTGAACCTGTAAAAAAAAATGTAGACTTTCTATTGTTATCCTCTTATATGTCCTTGGTTGTGTTATTGCATGACATAGAGTAAATGTCTCGCCGTCAGTCGAAATGAGACTAGAACGGAGAAATTGGGCTTTGAATGTGATGAGGGGAGTCAGATATCGAATTTGCTTTTTAATTGCCTAAATCAAAGGTTCATTCATTTCTGAACAAGGCAGTATCGGCCTTATCCTCCATTTTTAAATATTTCTTCATTAAAGTCAGGTTTTTGTGAGGTAGGAATGTTGATATATGAGTTCAATCTTTCATTTAAACTCGATTTTTTTCAGAATTTCGGTCATTCTGGGGGGGGGGGGGTGTCCCCCTTTTTCTCTTTAAACTGCAATATCCCTGGCTAGAATAAGGATAGTTCAGAACTTTTTTTCACCACATAAAAAGGTATGAAATAAGCTTTCATATGATACCAAAACCCCCATATGGTGGAAAATAGACATACGTCTCATTTTGACTGGCTGTGAGACAAATGGAAAAAATGGTCTATATAACAGACCCTGTGTCTGGAGCAGTGATTGCAAGTTTTAATGTACAGGGTGATGCTAAAGTAGTTGCCGTTAAAACATTTAAAACGGTAGCAATCGCACAGCTACATGGATCGATGACTACCAGTTGTTTATTGGCATCGATTCGTGCGACTAAACAGTTGTCTGTCATCGTTTCAAATGTTTCATTGGCAGTTGTCAATCTTCTTTTATACCCACTCTTTTCAGGGTGATAACATTTTAAAACTCTCTTCACATGGGACCATATCTACATCATAAATACATTTAAAGCGGCGATGTGTCAAGCCTAAGAGATAATAAACGCATGAGTTCCAGCCTTTTTCTGCTCTCTGCTCTTAGGACACATGTAATACTCGTAATATTACATATTCGGAGGGTTATCTCTGACGGGTACTCTTGTAGAAATCGCTCTGTAAGAGTGACCTTCTGTGTTGTTTCGCGTGATGAAAGTTTCAATTGTGAACTTATGTAAATCACTGGCTTCAAATGCAATATGCTTATCGTATGGATGTGCATAGAGATGTATTATATTTGATCACAATGTATAAAATTTTAGCACCATGAACTTCTCAGACTATTTTTTGATTATTGTTGTATTTTAAAACTAAACTATCTGTATCTTCACTTTTCATGCCTAACCTATCCCACGTGTGTTTGCTTGTATGTCTGTGTTTGTGTTCTGAGCACGTTTCGACGTGTTCTCCAGTTCTGATTTTGTCTGTTGTGAATTGCTGTGTACGTGTGTGTGTGTGTGTGTGTGTTACCTGCATTGGTCTCTAGTTTGTAGTATTCCTTACGTGTGTTCCTAGGCTCTCAGCTCCTCCCTGCTTTACCTGCCACTCCTCACTGTTAACTCAAGACAATCTACAGCGTGCTCGTAAAGTCTGGATAGTTAGGAAACATCACTTTTTTTATATGGAGTTTATGCATCTGGGTGTCGGGACGAGGGGGATGAATATCATAAGATATGAGAAAAAGAAGTGATATATATCTATACTAGAAATCTGCAACAAAACCCATAAAAGGCTCATGGAGTCGAAAACTACTAAATGGACCCATCAGAATTTGGGTACACAGAATAGTTCATATTCGACTAAGCAAAAATCTGGAAATTCCCGGTGGAGTGTTTGTGCTAAAAATAAAACACTCACTGATATTTGTTACCGCTCCACCGTTTCATCTCATTGTTAACTGGTAGTTGTTCTCTACTGTGCATAATGTACACACGAGACCTCTGAAATATATTTGCCCTTATCCTAGAAGGCTAATCGTCGGGTTTCCCTACCTAGAAGGGAATCGTTGGAAATAAAGAGGCAAAAAACAAGCCAGTGGGTGTGTTGGGCTACAGGAAAAAACATGCAAGTTCCAATTTTTCTAAATCTTTCCCATCCTCCTGTAAGATTGGAGTATCAAACAGGCGACGTAAGTTTATCCCTAAACAGTAGGCGCTTAACTCCAAGACCACGGTGATCCTCGGACATCAAAATGAATTTTTTTATAGAAATAACAATGTGTGCACTAAGATGGCATAACAGGAGTCCCATTCTGTTCTTGCTCTGTGCGTCGCAAGGAAGAGAATTTTTGTGCAAAGTCTGAAGAGCGAGTGCTTTTACCGATCAGCCTTGATAATTTCTCTGGTGAAAAGTACCTGCCAATGGGATTAGCCTCTCTTGTTCAGAGAGAAAGAGAGAGAGAGAGGAGAGAGAGACAGACATACACACGCACATAGAGATAACAAGGGATACAACCCTAGAATCACAAATAAAATATATCAATTTTTGGGTTATCTCCACTTAAATCATAGCTAGTGTGTTATAAAACAAGAACGCTTCACTGCTACCTCAATTTTGTAATCCTGTGCTACGCATCGGCGATAATTATGGTCATCTCTTTCGCACCGCCCATTGCTAATTCCCACCCGGCCTCAGTCCCGCCCACTGTGATCATCAAAATGAAACAGACTTCTCACCAGATTTATACTACATGCTCTCATCTCTATGCCATCTATCAATTATCAGCTTGCGGCATCTGTCCAGTGTCCAAAGAATATGTTTTCGGATCAAAGATAGAACAGTGACGTTATTCTACTATTTTTAGTCCAGAATGACGTGGAACGCTGGTCAGTGGTAAACATTGCATTAAAAAGGAAGAAGGGATGTTTGGACGTAGCACGTAGTTTTCTCGAACACGGGAGACCTCTTTTTTGGAAGTCTTTTGGACTGCTTAACTCTTTCACTGCCAGGACATATGTATCCTAATTTCATTGTCTCTCTTGTTTTGGAATCAATGAGTTTTTGACAAATATTCAAACCCAAAATAGCCTTCTTACCAGCAGTATTCTTATTTACCTTGATGAAGCTTGTAGCAGCCAAATCTAAATATTTGAACTGGTGAATCAACACTCGCTTAGTTGCTGTCATGGCAGTCAAAGGGTTAAGTCACAGTGGCAATATTATCATTAGACATGTGCTTTTTTATTATATTGTTTCTTGGAGAATAATTCATTATATTATTATGCGACAGAACAGAACAGAACTGCTCCTTAACAATAACATTGTTTTTCCGGTAAGGAAAAAAAGATAACAAATGCTCAGAGGTTATACAACGACTCGAGGGCATGTTGAGACACTGCGGGCCACTGAGAGAGAGTCCCAATGTAAAATACCGATATTGTTTGTTTGTTTGTTTGTTTATGTTGGGGTTTAACGGCACATCAGCACAATCACGGCTATATTGTCCCAAAAAATGGTAAGATACGTTCACACGTCAAGAAGAAGAGAGGGAAAAAAAAGTGGGACAGAAGACAGGAGCAAGGACAGAGAGAGAAAAGATGTCACTCCTCGAACGTCGAGGATGGCATTCCATGGGAGACATCCCACCAATGGCGGGCTTTTCACCATCTACAAGTGTGTGTTTTTCTTAAGCTTTTCAATCCTAAGTAGAATTATCTCGGCTTTTAGAAGTTGCCAATTTTTGCTGAGAAATTGTGTGGGTAGAAATTTGGAATTTGGAAATTTTGCCCCCACAGCGG